>PVJX010024948.1:0-27494 GCA_004027295.1 Dolichotis patagonum | reverse complement strand
AAAGGGGCCAAACATGCTCGCTGGAAGAATGACAGTCTCTTTAACAAATGGTGCTGGAAAAATTGGCTGTCCATATGCAGAAGACTAAAACTAGACCCATGTCTATCACCATACACTAAACTAAAATCTAAATGGATCAAAGATCTAAATATTAAAACAGAAACACTAAAACTACTGGAAGACAAAGTAGGTAAAAACTACTGGAAGACAATTAGGTAAAAACCTCAAAGATACAGGGGTAGGAAGAGAATTCATGAACAAGAACCAAAGTACACGGGAAATACTTCCCAGAATCAGTAACTTATTAAAGTGTTTCTGCATGTCAAAAGAGGTTTCCAGCAGAGTGAAAAGAAAACACACAAATTGGGAAAAAATCTTCATGGACAGCTCCTCAGACAAAGGACTTCTGTCTAGAACTTATAAAGAATTAAAAAAAATCAGACCCTCCAAATTCAAAGATCCAATCCAAAAATGGGCATCTGAAATGAATACACAGTTCTCAGATGAAGAAATACGAATGGCTAATAAATACATGAAAAAATGTTCATCATATTTACTCATGAGAGAAATGCAAATTAAAACCACACTGAGATTCCATCTCACTCTAGAAAGAAAGGCCAAGATAGAAAACACTACCAACAACAAGTGTTGGAGAGGAAAAAGGAACTCTTCTACACTGTCAGTGGGAGTGTCGACTGGTGCAACCACTGTGGAGGTCAGTCTGGAGATTCCTCAAAAAGCTGGCTTTGTAAGTCCCATTTGACCCAGCTATTCTGCTTCTAGGCATATTCCCAGAAGAACTCAAAACATCATACCACAGTGATATATGTGCACCCATGTTTATAGCAGCACAATTTATAATAGCCAGATCTTGGAAACAACCTAAGTGCCCATCAACTGAGGAATGGATTAAAAAGTTGTGGCATTTTTATACAATGGATTACTACTCAGCTATATAGAATGATCACATTGAGATATTTATAAATAAGTGGACATGACTTGAGACCATTCTCTTAAGCGAAATAAAACAAACTCACAAGGATAAATACCATATAGTCTCCCTAGTATGAGAGTTGATAAGAGTATATAAGACTTTATGGTAAGCATGAGTCCCCATCTCATAGCTTTGAAGCCTTTCAATGTTTTCAATCATCAGTTGGAATGGTTTTATTCTGTTTTGTTTGACTATATCATGCGTGATGATATGAACAGCTGTTTTGAAGAAAACAATACATTATGACAGCTATTGCTGATTTAATATCATCCTTCTTAACAGTCCTACCATTCTTCTTTTGTTCTACTACCATTGGTTCTATCCATCACATTGTGTCTATTTGGAATTTCAATATGTATGACTGTGTAAACAAATTTTTTTATCAAAAATGAGATATTATAGTACCCATTGATCATTTTCTGTTATTCACTTCAGAAAGCCCTGTAATTCTTTCACTCTATGCATGGTTTTATACTATTGTGTTATGTTTGATAATATTGTATTTGAAACTGCTCAACTATAGCAGAGTAAGTGATATGGTGTTAGCTACTGTTGATGTCCAGTTGTCTTAATGTAAAGTACTGTGTTGCCTATGTTGTCCTGTTCTTATCTGCTCTGTACTGCCCTCTTTTGTTTTATTCTCTTTCAAATAAAAAATTTTAAAAAAATTAGAAATAGTTGTTTAGATCTTTTTAAGGCCATAATGCATTCATTTTTTTCTTATGTCTTCACAAGACATGTCACCTTGTTGCTAAAATCCAAAGGCATTGAAAGGAAGAATATGTGCTTAGATCTTATTAAGTTTTTTGGGAAAAAGGAGTGAAGTATAGAACTAAAAAAGACAATCAGTAGTATTCGTTTTAACAGCAGAACATCTCAAAGCCTCAGTTTGCTAGTAGTCACTTCCAATCCCTCAAATGAGAACGTATCATTTTTCATATGCTTTGACAACAGAATTTTTTTTCCTCTTTACCTTATCCACATGAATTGACCTGAGAAAAACACCTTATGAATGGCTGGCTTCATTCTACTTTTCAGTAGGTTACAGATAAACTTTCCTCATTGTTTTCATATCCATTTATTCATTTTGAATATTATTTGCCTTGGAATGACCTTCATTTGTGAACAATCTGAGATTTGTCTCTGTACAATCTTGGTTACAAATACTGCACCATGGACACACAAAAATAACAAAAAAAATAGTGTTTTGGGGGTCTTCTATGTAAAGTATCATGTCATCTGCAAATAATGATAATTTAACTTCTGCTTTTCCTATCTTCACTGCTCTGATTTGTCTTTCCTGTCTTATTGCTCTGACTAGCATTTCCAGTACTATGTTGAACAGGAGCAGTGACAGGGGACATTATTGTCTTGTGCCTGATTTTAAGGTAAAGGCTTTCAGTTTTTGACCATTCAATATGATGCTGGCTGTTGGTTTGTCATACATGGCCTTTATCATATTGAGGTAAAGACCTTCTATTCTAATTCTCTGTAAGGTTCTTATCATGAATGAGTGTTGGACCTTACCATAAGCTTTGTCTGCATCTTTAGAGATGATCATGTAGTTCTTACTTTTGGCTCTATTGATATGGTGAATTACATTTATTGATTTGCATATGTTGAACCATCCCTGCATTGCTGGGATGAATCCCACTTGGTCATGGTGTATAATCTTCTTGATGATTTGCTGCATCCTGTTTGCCAATATTTTATTGAGAATTTTTGCATCTATGTTCATTAGGGAGATTGGCCTATAGTTCTCTTTTTCAGTTGGGTCTTTCTCTGGTTTTGGTACTAGAGTAATATTTGCTTCCAGGAATGACTTAGGAAGAATTGCTTCCCTTTCAATTTCATTGAAGAGTTTCAGGAGTGTCAGAGTTAAGTCTTCTTTGTATTTCTTGTAGAATTCTGCGGTGAATCCATCTGGGCATGGATTCTTCTTTGTAGGCAAGGACTTAATTACATTTTCAACTTCAGTAATAGAAATTGGGTTGTTCAGCATTCAAATTGGGTTGTTCAGGTTGTACATCTTCCTGATCCAACTTAGGTAGTTCATATGTATCTAGGAATCTATTTCTTTTGTGTTATGAGCCTATGAGAGTAGAGGTTTTTCAAATAGGTATTGACGATCTTCTGTATTTCCACTGAGTCTGTAGTAATTTCACCTTTTTCATTCCTTGTTGCATGAATTTGAGGTTTTTTTTTCCTTTTTTTAATAAGGTTGTCCAGGGGCTTATCCATTTTATTTATTCTTTCAAAGAACAAACTCTTTTAGTCATTGATCCTTTGTACTGTTTTCTTAGTCTCTATTGCATTAATTTCTGCTCTGATCTTTATAATTTCCTCCCTTCTTTTCTTTTGGGCTTGGCCTGCTCTTCTTTTTCTAGATGTTTGAGTTGTAGCATCAGGTTGTTTATTTGTGTTCGTTCTGTCTTCCTGATGTGGGAACTCAATGCATAAATTTTCCTCTTAAGACTGCCTTCATTGCATCCCACAAAATCCGGTAAGTTGTTTTTGTATTTTCATTTGCTTGTAGATATTGTTTAATTACTTCTTAATTTCCTCTGAGACCCACTGGTTGCTCACTAGTGTATTACTCAGTTTCCATGTGTTTGTGAGGTTTTTGCAGTTGCTTTTATCATTAATTTCTAGTTTCACAGCAATATGATCCGATAACATGCATGGGATAATTTCAATTCTTTTGCATTTACTTAAATATGTTCTGTGGGCTAGTATATGGTCTATTTTAGAGAATGTCCCATGTACTGCTGAGGAAAATTTATATTCTGATGTTGTTGGATGGAAAACTCTGTGTACATCTATCCAGTCCATTTGTTCACAGATGTGATTCAGTTCTGTTATGTCTTCACTGATTTTCTGTCTAGTTGATCTGTCCCTTTGGGTCAATGGTGTATTAAAGTCTCCTGTTACAATTGTGTTATTGCTTATTTCATTTTTCATTTCTGTTAGTATTTACTTTATATCACTGGGTGCTCTGGAATTTGGTGCATATATATTTAAGATTGTTATCTCTACCTCTTGAAGTTTTCCCTTAACCTGTATGTAGTGACCTTCTTTATCTCTTTAGATCATTCTTGGTTAGAAATTCACATTGTCTGCAAACTGGATTGCTACTCCTGCTTTTTTGTGGTTTCCTGTTACATGAACTATTGTTTTCCATCCTTCGACTTTCAGTCTATGTGTGTCCTTTTGGGTTAGATGGGTTTCTTGTAGACAGCATATGGTTGGATATTGTTTCTTGATCCATTCTGCCAGTCTGTTTCTTTTGTTTGGTGAGACCATTTACATTAATGGTTGTAACTGTTATATATTGATTTTTTGTTGACATGTTATCTTTCTGCTGTTGTGTCTTTAGCTTTCCATTCTGTTTAATTGTCTGCCTTGCTTGGTGGTTTTATCCCATGTGTATCTAGAATGTCTTTCAGTATTCTTAGTTGGGTTGGTTTGGTGTTCATGAAGTTCTTGAGCTGTTCTTTGTCATGCAAGTATCTTATTTCTCCATCCATTTTGAAGGACAGTTTTGCAGGGTATGTCAGTCTGGGTTGGAAGTGGTTTTCCTTTAGGATCTGAAAGACTTCACTCCATGCTCTTCTTGACTTCATTGTTTTCGTTGAGAAGTCTGCTGTGATTCTGATAGGTTTTCCTTTATAGGTTATCTGTATTTTCTCTCTAACAGTTTTAGTATTCTGTTCTTGTGGATTTCTGGGATGGTGATTATTATGTGTCTTGGTGTAGTTTTATTTTGGTTATGGCTGTTTGTTTTTCTACATGCTTCACTTATCCAAATGTCAGTTTCTCTTCTGATGTTTGGGAAGTTTTCAGCTATTACTTCTGTAAATATCCTCTTGATGTCATTTGGGCTGTCCCCTTCTGTTTCAATTATCCCTATTAGTCTTATGTTATTTTTCTTTGCATCATCTTGCAGGTGTTGAATTGTTATTTCCTGATTCTTTGTTATTTTTAAGAGATCTTTCCTTTCCTGTTCACTGGCTGCAATCTTATCTTCGAGGTCTGAAATTCTATCTTCACTTTTGTTGAGGTTGTTTTGGCAGCTCTCAATTGCATTTTTGATTTCCTGTATATCTATTTGAATCTGCTTTATGTATTCTGTGTTTCTTATTGTGTTCATTCAGGGATTCTATCTGTTTGCTTTGTTCCTCTAATTTTTTAGCTGTGTTTTCACTAGATGTGTTCACTATTTCTTTCAATATTTTTATTATTTCTTCTTTTACCTGGGCAAGTACTTCTGATTTGAATTTCTCCATAGCTTCCCATAGTTGCATCTTTATTTCATTTGATATCATTTCAGACATTTCAGGTGTATTGCTTCTTTTTTCTTCTATGTACATGGCTCCTAAGCTTTCTTGGGGTGGGCTGGAGTTTTGAGCCTGCCTTTTGGGCATTCCTTGTGTCATTTTTCTATATTTCCTTGCTTTGAGTAGTGTTCCAAAGCTTCCTCTGGATGTGTGGCAAGTTACCTCCTGCACACTCAGTTCCTGGAGCAGCACTGGCTCATCCATAGGCTCTTGGCTCCCTAAATTTAAAGGTGGAAGGTGGGCCTCATGAACTGGGGCCTGCAGAATTTCGGGCCGCAGTCCTGTGTCCAAGGGGGTGAGTATGATCTCAACCACTGGGAGTGCTGGTTTTAAGCTCTCCCCAGGCCAGCCCACACCGGACTGCCAGGCCCCCAGCTCAGCCTCCACCTCTGGAACTGAGAGAAGGCCACTGAGCGTGTTGCACTAAGGCAGTGGAGCTTCCGGGACTCCGTCCAGTGTACCTGGTAGCTATCCAGAAGCTCAATTGCTGGGAGCACAGGTTGCCAACTCTCCACAAGCCTGCCATGGGGTGGCAGGACTCAACTCACAGGATCCTAACACCCCTCTGCAGGCTCTTGGCTCCCTACATTGTAAGGTGGAAGCTGGGCCTGGAGAACTGGAGCCTGCGGAAACTCAGGACGCAGTCCTTTGTCCTAGGGAGCGGGAAAGATATCCCGGGTGGTTAGTCCCCCAGCTCGACCTCTGCCTCCTGAACTGAGAGAAGGTCACTGAGCATGCTGTACTAAGGTGGTGGTGCTTCCGGAACTCTGTCCAGCGTACTGGTAGCTAGCCAGAAACTTGATTTCCCCAAAAAAGCTAATATTTCATGGTCATTTTGATTTTGGTGAGGAGCCAGAAGATGTGAATTGCCAGATCCCATGAATAAAGTAAAAACACATTTTTAAGTAGAAATTGCCTTAAATGTTTTTAAATTTATAATCATATGTTCTTCCTTAGGCCTTGCCTGCTCATACCAGGTCCTCACTTCTCCATTTGTTTACACCTTCCATTACCAATCATGGTACGACATAGCCCACTGGTGTTTTAGTAAATTAGTAGGAGGCATAATATAAGCCAGAGGAAGTTAAAATGGTGTGTGGTAAAATTAATTTAGCAGGATGGACTGAGTGTGTTTTGAAAAGTTTCTTTGAAATGACAAATGACAGAAGTTAGTACACTAATACTTATTCTGAATAACTATGCCTAGTAATTAGTAGAATATTAATTTGGGGATTAATTGACTATAACTGTTCTTTTATCCACAGTCTCTAATACCCATTTTTCCTTCATTCTATCCTTCTGACAATTCTTTGGTACATTGTTCCTCTACTATCTTGCTGAACAGTCATTCCATTTAATTTTATTTCCAAAGGTAATAGGCTTGATGGGTCAGATTTTCAAGGAGTGATTATGTTGCAAAGGCTCTGCTTTCTTGGGCATCCTCCTAGGCCAGATGCTACTTTCTGGCAAGTTATCATCTGTTAACAAGAAGCCTACACTTTTTCTATTTGTTTTTAAATTACCCAGTCTCTGGTAGCTTCTGACAGTAGCACAAACTAGACTGAAACACTGACCACTGGCAGTGTTTTTAGTCTACCTGAAATCTCACTTGTTCTTCTGTTAAAGGGCAGGGATAATTTTCTCTAAGTGAGAATTCCAGTGGAATAGATTAGGCGCCCTAGGTGAGTCTTCTAGGAGGTGGCCAGTGTTTGCTGTCTGCTGTCAACTGTGCTCTGGCTGTGTCCTCTGACACTGCAGGCTGCTGTCTCACTGAATATTTCCTCACTGCTCCCACCACACGACAGTCTCTTATGTGTCCCTGTAGTGCCTTCTTTCCTTCACACTTACTATTGAGAGGTGTCAATTTTGTCTAAGTTTTCTTTCATTCCTAATCTAAATTCACTCCAAATTTCACTACTGTTTTTTCCTTTTTTGGTCTTTTTAATCTCCCACCTGGGCAATCTGTGTAGCACCAGACTAGTATGCCTAACTGCTTACTGAATATTGCTATATGAAATCCCCAGAGAAATTCAAAATTAAAATGTGTAACAGTGAATCCATTGTCCGCTTGCACCCTAAAGTTATCCTTTTCTGGATAACTTTTCCCTTGTCTCAATAAATGACACCACCAGTGGTGCACAGGAGATAATTGACACGCAGGAGATAAGTGCTACATGGGAGGTGATTTTAGATGTTATACAATCCTGTCAATAAATGCCATTATATAAAGAAAATAGTGTTCTCTTTCTCTCTTTTTAAACTGCTTCACATTGCATCAGTGAGAAAGTTTCCATTTTGGATTTAGCATGTCTTTAGTTCTTCTGTAATAATTCAGAAACTCCTATTTTAACACATTGAGATGTTTCTGTGCCTTTTGCAAGGTGAGCATTAAAAAAGTTTGACGGCCAATTTTATATTTTAATTGTATTTAAATAAATGACCCATTGCTTTAAAAAATGAACCAGTTTCCTCAAGATACAATATTAACTAAATAGCAATGAACAATAAGGTAATAAAAGTTTCCCAGACAACCACTTTTAATGTGAGTTTTAAATTGCAGATATGAAAATATATTCCTTAAAGAGGCTATTCAGAGATACTTTAAAATGTTAAATAATCATCATTATCATTAGTTTACAAGAAGAATGTAGAAGATGATGCAAAAAAGTAAATTTGTTTTAATTATCAAGGGATAGTTAATGGATATAAAGGTTTTATTTCAGAACAGTTGCATATTAACACTGTAGAAAACTAGTGAAGACAGTTTCTATGTAACCTTCACCATTTCCTTTATGACTAACATGTCACACATTCCATTGAATGGTACATTTCTTGGGAGTAACATTTTTGTTAATCTCATCCTAGGTGTGAGTCTACATTTAATGATCACGTCTCTTTAGACTGTTCCTGGTTATGACAATTTCTGTAATTTTCTGATTCTGGTTGCCTTGAGGAATACTGGTCACGTATTTTATAGGATGTCTTTCAAGTGGGAATTGTCTGATGCTTTCCTTATAATTAGACTGGAATTGTTGACTTTGAAGAAGACCAGGAGGCAAAGTGCATTTTTATCACTCACTTCAAAGGCACGTGCCAGCAACAGGATCATCAGTGTTGATGCTAAGTTGGATCACCTGGCTAACATGGTGATTTTTAGGTTTTCTCACTCTAACATTTTACTTCCCCCCAAAGTACTCAATTTTATACTCTTTTGAAGGGAGGCACTAGATATAGTCCCTATTCAATATTTGGGAGATTAAGTTCTAAAACTTTTGAGAATGAATTATCCATGGGAAATACGCAAATCAGGAAAAAATTTAGGAGAATTAGAAATCCCAAGGCGAAGTGCAGAATATGACAAAATAAGACATTGGTATTTGTATTATAAATGCAGGGAACAACCTTAGCAAAGGAGGTGGCAAACAGTGCACTTAGTTAAGAAATTTTTTATTATTAAGTTTATTGATACAACATATATATATATTATTCATCATAGGGAAATTTTACATGATATATCTTAGTTCCTATTTATTTTTCCATTCACCTCCCATCCTAAGTGAATGTAATTGCTAAAACTACAGATAAAATGAGCACTTATAACTATAGTAACTTAGTTGATAATGTTGTTTCTCAGCAGATGATTAGTTACCAACTATCAGAGTCTACTGTTATGTTTGTATATAGGAGACGAACAATTGCATGTGTACAGGGTAGATAGAGCCAGGTGGAAGTGGGGATGTACAGATAAGTAAGGAAACTAGGCTAAAATAATTGGTTTGATATTGAGTTCAAAGCATCATTAAAAATTCTTACTTAGCTTTATATACAGAAAGATGGTGACACAGAAAATATTCAGAGATATGCTTGTATACACAGGTTGGTATTGATGCCTCTTTCCTTGCTCTAACTCCTGAGTAACTAAAATCAACAACAGTTCTTGTGTCAGTGAGTACCACCAGAGTGTAAATCTTGTCCTTAGTACCACTCTTCAATAAAAGCACTTTGGGGATCTCAAAGAAATGATGGATTCTTTGACTGGACCTTGTGGTGGTTAAATTTAATTTTGATAACCTGATTGGCTTAGGAGCTTCGGAGGGGATGAGTTAAATACACCCCTATGTGTCTTTCCCCATCCTGTTTCCTTGATCTGCTATCCAGCCACCATGTGATCTTTTACCATGGTGTTTGTCCCTTGGAGCCAGCCAACCATGGTATAAAATTGTGAGCCAAATTAATCCTTTCCTCTTTTGAATTGTGGATGTTGGCAATATGGATTATCACAGCAACAGGAAATTTGACTAAGTGTCTCTTGTAGTGCTAAAGATAGGGAAGTGCTAAGAAAAAACAAAATAAAACAATGAAGCAAAACTATACTAAGATTGGATACAAGAGTAAATAAAAGAGATCTTATGATGATATACCTAGAACATCTTATCAAACAAATGATATACCTAGAACATCTTATCAAACAAAATAAACAAGTTACAAACTGGGCAAAAGAATGTTAAGATATGTTTGATTCTATAATATATAATTTTATAAATGACAAGGTCATACTATTTTCAAATGTGTTAGATATACCAGAATAAAAAATTCTGGAAAATGTGATTTTCAACCTTCAATTCAACATTAAATATAATAAAAATCTGTGTTGTGAAAAGAAAAGTGAATATTAATGAAATTTAACTGACACTAAAAATCAAAAGTAACATTTATTTTGACATCACAAATCAAAAATGCTGATTCCCTGGTTTTGAAGCTACACTAAGGAAAGTTCATGTTGAAACATTTTCCAGGCTATTCCAATTCATATTGGATATTGTGAGCTCCTGGTACTCTAGGAAATTTTTGGCAAATTAAGACAAATGGATCAGTGCACCTCGGCTACATCAAGAAATAAAAGAAAAATTACAGCATCAAATATGGAAGATGTTACAAAAGATTATTTGTAATTCTATATTTTAAAAAATGAGAATAGTAGAAAATTATATAGAAAAAATAATTTTAAGTATTAATGTTTTATGAAAAAGCTTAAAATCATTCTCATAAATATCAAAAAAGAAAAAAATTCAAGCAAATAATTACAAAAGGTCATTTTCACCAAATAATTTATTTTGAGTTCTCTAAAATTGATTTTTAGTTTGACCATTCTCTTAACATACTAAGTGATGGAAAACTTTCCAATTTCAATTATGAATCATGCAAACGCCTGCATGAAATCATGAAACAAATTGAATATTACAAGAAGGAGACTAAACATCTTTAGAATTATAAATCCCAAGTATTAGCATATCAAATATAACTATTTGTTAAATGATAACATACTCTAAACAAATAGTATTTTATTTTAGGAATACACTAAAAATTAAGTATTAATCAAATAATCAAATCAAATAATAATTCACAATAGTAAATCAAAGGAGAAGAAAGAAATTTTTGTTTTGATAGAGACTAAAAAAGTACTTAAAAATTCAACATCAATTATTGATAAAAATGTGCTAGTCAATTAAGGATGAAAGGTAAAGAATAAATCCCTAGCATGATGAAGGGTTTGTGTTTCAACTGACAACCAACGTCATGGCTAATAATGAAACATGAGAATTCTTCCCCCGAAGTCAGGAATAATACAAAGACCAGTTGTTTTTTTCAGCTGACTTTTTAAAGTTCTACTTACTGATGCATATTTTATAACCAATGAAATTCATTCTTTTAAATGTTCAGTTTAAAAAGTTTAGACAAATGCGGTTGTATGCTCATCAGAATAAAGGCAGAATTTTTCTTCTCTGCATCGTGTTTTTTTCTGGCTTCCAATCTCTTTCTGCATTCCCAGGATCTCCTGACTATACTTGTGACATATGTCCCCATGTATTTATCTTTTCCAACATTTTATGTAGCTTCTTTATAGTACACTTACCTTTACAATTCATCTATATTATTTTCTATCACTAGTTCTTTCTTATTGCTGGGTAAACTTCCAATGTATGGTTATATTGCAATTATTTAATCAAACATTTAATACATGCCTTTATGTGAAGTTCTTTTAGTCAAATATCCAAGAATAAGGCTTTTCAATTATATAACCAATGTTCACATAATTCCCTAAAAAGGACCAAATTATTTTAAGGTGATATATAATTTTACATTTCACAAAGAATTTAAAAGGAGTTCTAAATTTCCGTATCATCACAATATTTTAGGTTGTCAGTCTTTTCAATTTTAGCCATTTTTGTAGGCTGTAGTAATGTCTTACAATGTTTTAAATTTCTATTTCCATGATGGTTACTGATGTCAAGCCTATTTTCAAGTTCATAATTGCCCCCTGTGATTTTCTTTATCTATAGACACATTTTCTGTGAGTAAATTTTTTTTTGCTGTCTTTGTCATAAATTTGAAATCAGCTAATGAAAACTTGCTTTTACTTCTCTTTTACTTTCTGTCTAAATATAAGAAAATCTTTATTCTAAAAATAGAAATAAACAAAAACAAAGGATGCAATTTAGGTTGCAATTGTCTGGATGAAAAAAGAATTAAGATGCTTTACGTACATGCATAATTCCCCACAAGGAATGTAATCATTATGTACTTCAAATGTGTACTAATAAAAATAAAAACACAATTAAGAATTGACATCTTAATATTTGGTTTTGGGATCATCAATATAGAATTTCATTCTCATGCATCCAGGTGTTCACTTTTACTCAGTAAAATTTTGTAGTTTGTAGTGTGTAGCTTTTGTACCTATTTTGTTAATTTTGATAAACTTTTATAAAATACTTTTGACATTTTTATTTCCAATTGCATGCTAAAATTGTTTTTGTGTCTTTTGACCACATATCATGTGATGTTCTTTGTCACTCATATGATCTTCAACTACATAATTTGATTATACGCATTTGGCATGATTTTTCTCTGGATACAACTCTGTTATTTGTTAGTAAAGATATTTTTTTCTTAAATTAATATTTGATTTACTTTTCTTGCCTTATAGTCTTTGCTAGAACTTATAAGAACAATGTTATATGATATGGTGACAGCAGATATACGAGTCTTGTGTCTGATTCAAGAGAGAAATCAGTCGCTTATTATTAACTTAATGTTAGTTGTAGATTTCAATAGAAGCACTTTCCCAATGTTAAACTGTCCAAAACTATTCCTTGATTTCAACATATTTCCTGGTATTTCTACTTTTTATGTAGTTTAAATTTTCACTAGAAGAATTTACATTTTATGAGATATATTTATAAGTTCACTGTATTATTTTTATGCAATGAAACCTTACTTTTTGGTGTAAATATGGGCACTCCAGTTTTCTTCAATTAGAGTTTATATATTTCTCCATTTCTTTTGCTTTTAACAAATCTATGTCCTTATAGTTAACGTGGATATTTTCATGGGTAATGTATTTTAGGTATTGCATTTTTATATTCTTCTGTGACAATCTATGTCTTTTAAGTTAGTGCTTTATATGATTTGCATTTAACATAATAATTATTATTTATATATATTTTAGCATCTTACACTTTTTCTGTTGTCTTGTTTTTTGCTTCTTCCTGGCTTATTTGTATTATTTTAATATTCTTTATTAGTCTACTGTCTAATAGTTTTATATGACTTTTGTAAAGCCTAAGAAACTTAGTAAAGAGCACTTGCATTACTCTTTCTT
Source organism: Dolichotis patagonum (assembly GCA_004027295.1). Classification (NCBI taxonomy): domain Eukaryota; kingdom Metazoa; phylum Chordata; class Mammalia; order Rodentia; family Caviidae; genus Dolichotis; species Dolichotis patagonum. The sequence continues at coordinate 14,500 of PVJX010024948.1, read as the reverse complement.
ACAGGACTTTGTGCTGTTTTTGTCATATAGTTTTATTTCTATGCACATTTTGAGCCCCTCCTTACTGAGTACTATTTTAGCTTTAGACAATTACTTATCATTTACAGAGAGTAAAACAATATTTACCCACATTTTCACCACTCTGTGATGCTTTTGCTTCTTTGTGCCGATCCATATATCCAGCTGGTATCATTACCCTTCTGCAAGAGAATGTACTTTAATATTTGTAATAGTACAAATTTCTTATAAATAATCCATTGATCTGCATATTCCTATATTTTCACATTTATTTTAAACATTGTATTTCTTTTAATGGCTCCTGTGATCATTTGACATGTACCCACCAAGTTTTTCTTTATAAACTTTGTTCCTTTCTGTCATTTAAATTTGCTCTGGGCTCATCTTGTACGTCTTGTACACATCAATGACCCCTAGTTTCTTCAGGAAGCACTGGGTTCATTTCATTGGACAGTAGAATAAAGAGCAATCTCTGGGTCCTAGTTGTGCTGATTGTGACTAAGGTGTATTCCTATGTCATCTCTTAGCTCTAAGGGTAAGAACGTGTACCTGTCTATACTAACCCATGTTTTACATGGGTTTAAATATTCCTATTATTGTTCATTTCTATCTTTAGTAAATTAAACATGAGTTCATATTGTTGGTTCCAATTCCAGTCCATTAAAACTGAAATCATTCAAGCTTCTTCACTTTGCTAATCTGTAAATTTCCACTGCAGAGATGCAAATTCTGGACATGTTTACTTGATTTTCAATTCTAGTACACATTCATAGCAGTATCACCACTGTCAGCCTGTACTACCGTTGAACACAGCTCTATTGACTAAAACACTGGACTTAAACACAGTTCCTTGTGACTTTACTTTTACACATTCCTCTTTTATAATGTTATTTAGGTCATTGGCTTTCTCTTCCTGTCTTTCTGTAGGTCCTTTCATGCATTTGAAATGAGAGAATGTTATCTTGCCACAGTCTTCATTTTCGCCAGGAATTCCTTTACCTCTTAAGTAACTTGTTAAAATTTGCATATGTAATTTTTTCTCTTACTCATAAATTTTTCTCTTTCTCATACTGCAAATTTTGACAATGTATAATGACAGTGCTTATGATTACAGTGTTATGTGGAATAATATTTTCACCTTAAAAATGATCTCAGTTTTACCTATTTACTTTTTTATTCCCAAACCCCTGGCAATTGCTGATCATTTTATCAATTCTATAAATTTTAGTTTTCCAGAATGCCACGTATTTGGAATGACGAAGAATATGGAATTTACAATGCCTTTTTCAGTTCACAGTATTACTTTGCTTGTTTTTATTCTTTTCAACTAATATCTGTTTGCATAGATATGCCATAGTTCATTTATCCATTTACTGATTAAAAGGATATTGGCAGTTTTTGGTTTTTAGTTGATTGTGAATAAAACTACTATTTGTGCACAGAAAGATTCTGTGTACATAAAATTTCATGCACTTGTTTAAATACCTAGGATTAGGTTTATATTAAAACTGTATAACTTCATAGAAAACTGACAAACGAATTACAATGTAGCCTGTTTATTTTCAGTTCTCACAGGAAAAAAAGGGTTTTTGTTTAGTTTCATCTTCATAAGAATTTGACATTGTTACTTTTTTAAATCTTGGTCATTCAAATAGATTTCTAGCTCCATCTCACTAATATATTAATTTTCAATTCCATAACAATTGATCTTATAGATTTTGTATTTACATTGATTATGTCTTTATTGCATTTGGTAAAATGTCTATTCAGCTATTTAGCTCATTTTAAATTGGGTTATTTCATTATTACTGACTTTTCAGAGTTTTCATTTTATATATTTTGGCAAATGCTTTTATCAGCTATGTATTTTGCCATTGTTTTCTCCTAGTATGTAGTTTATTTTTAATATTTTTACATTGTCTTTTGTACAACATAATTTTTAAATTTTAATGAAGTTAAAGTTATCCAGTTCTTGTATCAAGGACCACACTTTTGATTGTATATAGAAAGTATTGCAAAGCCCAAATTTATTTGGACTTCATCGTATACTTTCTAATATGTTTTATAATTTTGTATTTTACATTTAGCTCTATAGTGCACATTGGTTTAATTTTTTGAAAGGTGTAAGCTATGTAGTTAGATACTGCTTTCTTCATTCATTCCTTAATTCTTTCTTACTTTCCTTCCAATGGACAGTCAAAACATTGTTTGTTGTAAAGGCTCTTTCTTCATTGTACTACCTTTGAATCTTTACCAAAGGTCAGTTGGTCACAATTATGAACTTCTAATTATAGACTGTCTATTGCTTTACCTTTGCTTCTGTGCCATTATATTATATTCACCATTGTAACTTTATAGTAAGTTTAAAGTTGAATCATAATAATTTCTATTTTTTTTTACTATTGTGTCAGTTTCTCTAGGCATTTTTGAACTTTAGAATGTTTGTCAATATTCATAAAATAGTTTGGAGTAATTTTAGATATGTTGAATCTGTATTTCAAATTAGGAGAAATAGTTATCAGAACTATATTGAGTCTTCCAATTCATAAGTGTAAAAGTTTTCTTTAATATGTTACTTTTTACAAATTTTTTCAGCAAAATTTTAAAGATTTTAACATACAGATCCTATATGTAGTTTGTTAAATGTCTGTCTTAGTAACTCATTTTACAATGTTATCATGAATGACATTGGTTTTAATTTCAAATTTCATTCCTTCATTGCATCATTGCTGGTATGTAGGAAACAATTTACTTTTTATCTTTACAATGTATCTTAAGGCCTTAATAAAAAAAATCAAGGAGTAGTTTTTATGTTTGCTGATTCATCATGATTTTCTACATAAACAACCCTGTTACTCATTAAAAAATAAAACAGATTTTATTCCTTTCTTTTCATTTTGTATACCTTAATTACCATTTCTTAGACTCTCCAGTGTAATACTGAGTGCAATTGGGGGGAAAAGTTTTTCTTGCTTTTTTTTATGATTTTAAGAGAAAAGTATTCATCAATAGCTATAAAGTTATCTGTAGGTATTTTTAAAATGTTTCTTACCAAGATGAAGAAATTATTGTCTATTCTTAGTTTTCTGAGAGTATTCTCAATGTGCATTGGATTTTATCCAATATCTTCTTTGCATTAGTTGATATGATTGTATGATTTTTGTTCTTTAACCTGTTGATATGTTGGATTACCCAAATTGATTTTCAAATTTTGAACTAGCCTTGCGTAACTAGGATAAGTCCCACTTGGTCATTTTGTGTAATTCTTTTTGTACATTTTTGAGCTCAGCTTGCCAATATTTTGATGAGGATTTTTGATTTATTTTCATAAGGGATATGAGATTATGGCTTACATTTTTATAATGTCTTTATCTGATTTAGTATTAGTATAATTCTGGCATCATAAAAACTTAGGAAATGTCTTTCTATTTTAATTTCCTGGAAGAGATGATACAGGATTGGTGTTGTTTCTTTCTTGACTATTTTGTAGAGTTTATCAGAGAAGCACTATTTTACATCATTGCTTCTTCAATTCCCTTAATAATTATACCCTTGTCACATAATTATATTTGTGTGTGTGTGTTCTCTTAGTTTCTATCTTTCAAAGTATTGGTGAGTCCCATCAAAGTCATCTAGTTGCTCATAAAACTCCATTAGTGTATCCTTCGTGAATTTTAATCATGATATGTCAATTGAGTTAATTAATTGTTTCCCAGGGGGTTAGAAAAGCACAGTTCTGGGTGTGTCTCTGGACGATTGACTTGTAGACCAGCAAATTGACAGAAGAAGACCCACTCTGGTATAGGTGGCATCAACCAATAAACTTATAACCTGGACAGAATAAACAGAGGGAAAAGAAAATGTTCCCATTGTGGAAGAGCTCCTGTCTTGAGGTTGCCTTTGGACATCAGTCTTCAGTTTCTTCACTCTCCTGGCAGTGATAGGCACCAGTGTGGTGTCAAGCTTCAATCTTTGACTGTTGCTAAAACCTTGACCCTTTTTTTCCCAGTTTCTATTTTTTCTTTAGCTGAGCAGTTACTGGATCCTGCCTTTCCAATACATGGATCACCATTATGGTCTTTTCCACCTCTTAGCATTTAAACCTATGTAATAAATCTTGTATAATTACAAATATATTTTCTATTGATTCTATTCCTCTAGAAAACCCTAATATACCCTTAATGAACACAAACTCTAAAATAATATGTCCTTTTTATTTCATCTATGACATTGATAATTTATACTCTCTCTCTCTCTCTCTCTCTCTCTCTCTCTCTCTCTCTCACTGTTTTGGTTATCTTAGCCAAAGGTTTATCATTTTATTGATCTTTTAGGAAAATAACATTTTCTTAATGTTTGTTAACTTTATTATTTTCTGATTTTAACTAGTTTATTTCTGTTGTAATTATTAGTATTTCTTTTCCTCTGTTTGCACTGATTAAATTACTTTTCTTCCTTTAATTGCTTTAGATGTAATTGTAGATTATTGACTTTGAGATAGTTCTTTCTTTTCTAAAGTGAATGCTATGATTTTTCCTCTAAGCACTGCTTTTACTGTACTCCACAAATTGCAATAAGTTCTGTTTTCATTTACCATCATTCAAAATATTTAAAAACTTCTCTGAGATTTTGTTGTTATTTTACTCTGGTATTGTTTAATATTGTGTTATTTATACTTCAGATGTTTTACGATGTTTCAATTTTCTGTAATTAAGCTTTAGTTTAATCCCTCTGTGGTCTTACAATATTCTTTGGATTATTTCTATTCTTTTAGTGTTTGCTTCAGCCAGCACATATGCTAAAATTGGAATAGTTCTATTTTTTTAAAACTTGTTAATGTATGTTTATGACTAACATGTAGCATTTAAACCTGAGAAAGACGTGTATTCTACATTGCTGTTGGGTTAGGTGTTCTATAAATGTCAAAGAGATCCAGTTGATTTATGCTAATGTTGGACTCTACTGTACTTCCACTGAGATGTTTCTTGTTATATATATATCAATTCCTGAAAGAGAGCTTCTTAAATCTGTAAGTGAAAGAGTAGACATGTCTACTTCTCATCACTTTTCTCTGAAGCTTAGGTACATACATGTTGGTGACATACTTCTAACAGTCTTTTTCATTCTGAAGTTTGCTTTGCTTTGTCTAACATTAATATAACTACTGTTACTTCTTTTCCTGGCATATCCTAACATATACATATATGTTATAGTAATATATTATATTATTAATTATATTAATATATTAGTAGTTAATATATATTAATATATTAGTTATATTAATATAATATTATAGTATTATATTAATATATAGAGTAGTTATATTAATATATATTATATAGTAGTTATATTAATATATATATGTATTATATATAATATATAATATATATTGTAAAGATATATGTGTTTTATAGACTACTAGTAGTTGGATCTTATTTTTAAATTTGTCTTTCAATTATTTTATATATACCATTTATATTTAAGGTTATTATTAATACATTTGATTAGCATCATTCATTGAGGATTAATAATATATATTCACTTCATATTTAATTTTTTCTATTTTTCTGTTTTCTTGATTTTAACTGAGATCAAGTTTTTCTCCTTTCATGGAATGCCAATGTACTTTAAAAAATTTTTAGTGGCTGGTTTAGAGTTTGCAAAATATATCTACAACCAGTCTAAATCTACTTTCAAGTAGCACACTCCCCAGCTTCATGTGCAATGTCATTCTTTTGTTTCAGAGTGTATCTGATTTCTCTCATCTGTCTCTTATAGAGTTCATGTCCTTATGATATCATCTATTCATATATTAGAAACTCCATTACATTTTTACTTTAATCTCCTTGATCAAACAATTATCTGTTAGATTAGTAAAAATTAGAACACTAAAATAATCATATTATCTATTTAGTTTTTCATAATTTTTTTTTCACTGTGTAGATCACTTTTGCACCCCTCTATTATTTTTCTTCTCTCAGAAGAATTTATTTTAGCTTTTTCTGGGGGTAGTTCTTGTGATGATGCTTTTCTTCATATCTTGCTTATCTGAAAAAGACTTTCTCACTTTTAAAAAACAAGTTAATCAATTATAAAATTCTACATTGGTGGTTTTGTTTTTATTTCTGTATTTTAAATATTACTCTATTATCTTCTTGTTTGTGTGGTTCCTGATGAGAAATTTACTGAAGTTCTTACCCTGTTTCTCTGTAGTGAGAGGATATTTCCTCTAGTTTTTTTCCAAGATTTTTAACTTTCCCTTACTTTTCCTGAAATTTAAAGGCAATTTGTCTAAGTGTAGGAATTCTTCTTTTTTGTCTTTGATTTTTGTTACCTTGAATTTATACTTGGGATTTTCTGAACATCTTGATCTATTGTATGTTGTCTTTCATTAATTTTGGAAAGTTCTTAGTCACAACTAATTAAAAAGAATTATTCTATTCCTTTTGCACTTTTCCCACCTCTCCTTATTCCAGTTAGGCATGTGTGACATTTTTATAATTGACCCATGGTCCTCTACATACTTTTTTATTTTTAATTTTTTTAACTCTGCTTTTCATTTTACATATCTTCAAGAGTACCATTTAGTTATTTGGCCATGTCTAATCTACCGAGCAGCCAAAATTGTCCATATTTCTGTCACTGTGTTTCTGATTTCTTTCATTTTTTTTTCAATTTTGTTACTGGGTTTTCATTTCTCTGCCTAGCATCTCTTCTTATATGTGACTTTTTCATTTAAGGCATTTCAGACATTAATAGTATATTTTTTAAAAGTTCCATTTCTTAATGTTCGAAAACCTGTTTTGATGTCTCACGTTCTGATGTTCATTTTGTTTTCTTAGAAATGTGTTTTAGCTTTTGTATCTATCCTACTTTTATTATGAAATCTGGTCATAATATATAAGTAGAAAGAACTGAGGTAAATAGGTATTTAGTATGAGGTTGTATGTTAACCTCATTGGGAGCTGAGATATGCTCAACGTTTGTTGTTTACATGGTAGAAGATTTGCTTTCCTGGATCGTCACACGTCATTTCCCTTATAGTCTCTGGTTTTCTCTTAGAATATCTTCTTAAACACCTTCAGTGCCTGTACCTCCTTCAGATGTAAGTCAGTGCTATCATACAGGAGGTCTGTGGGTGTGGTGTAAGGATGGGGGTAAGGAAAACATTCTATAATGTTATGATTAAATTTTACTTGCACTGAGTTTCTGAGTTGTGCCTTCAGGAGTGTTTTCTACCTGGTGTACCTCCAACCCTGAGGCCACAAAGCAGAAAAGTTAGCTGAGGAGAGGGTTGACTATTTGCCTGTCTTCTGTGTCAAGCTCTAATAAAGTAGTTTCTCTTGGAGAACTTGGATTTACTAAGGCCAGTGTTCAGGGCAACCAGGGTATTTCCTTTGCTCCAGCTTGAAACTTTAGTAAGGGAATGTTTCTTGGATCTGCAACTTGAGAACCTGATGGAGGTTCTGAGGTAAAGTCCATGAAAGTGTGCATTGGAGGCAGAGATCCAAGGCTGCGGTCCCCTGCAGTTTCTCATTCTCATGCTGGATGGTAGATGACAGGTTTCAGCAAGTCTTCAAAATCACCTTGTAAGTGTTCCTACTACTTTATTCTCCAGTGACTCCCCTTACAGGTTGGGTGATTTGGGCTGTGATTTTCCATTTCTCCTGTCTCTCCATTTTTGGAAGTGGCACTTTGCTCTGTCACTTCAATCCTCTGATAGCTCAAAAAAGAAAAGATGCTGATTTTCAGTTTGTTTGGCTTTTTCTTGTTATAAGGATTAGAGTGATAACTTCCAAGCTCTTTGCATTTGGAGCTGAAACCAGAAATCTTGCCTTTGTATTTCAAAGACGTTTGCACTGGATATGAAATTCCAAGTTGACAGATTTTTCTCCCTGTACTTTAAAGATGTAGTACTGCTATCCTCAATCTTGAGTTGTTTCCCATGAGAAATATGCTCTCATTCTTATCTTAGAACATATACGAAGAAATGAAGCAAGTAGGGTCTGAAAAAAGGAAGAAAAAGCTTTAAAGTCACAGGAAACATTTACGTAAAGATGAATCACCACATCTCAAAGAAGAAATATGGGATAATATGTTACTTTGGGGAGGAGAACTCTGGCATATTAGCTGCTAGGCTTGTGATGGTTTTGCCACCTTAGATATATTTTTGGTCCACAGAACTGAGTAAGAATAAGGTTTAAACACTCATAGAACTGAGAGTTAGACTTGTGAGAATAGAGCTGTCTCCCAAAAGAAGTGGTAAGAAAATACTTAATACAATGGTTAGCTTTAGATGAAGTCATGATAAATCAAGCATTTCAGTCCTCAAATTCAAGAACATGGTAGGGGACATTACAGACATGGCACAGGTTTTAAAATCTCTAGTATTCCCTGAGATAGAAAAGTAGTATCTTCTCTAAATGTAAACTAAATAATACTTAATCACAGTAAAATGTGAAAAATAATCAGGAATGCCCAGGATTATTTGCATCCTATGTGTCTGAAACATAGATATGTTTTATTTCACTTTTCCTTTATGATGGTATTTTCAGTGAGTTACCAATAGATTAGTGTCCTCAGTCACAGAGTTTAGCCTCAGGTATTTAAAAGAAACTTTGCAATGAAGTTATTTACTTCTCCAACTAACAATACCCAAGTGTACAACTTGTTCAGTCTAACCACTAGTGGTCATTTAGTCAATAAATGAAAACCACATAACAGAATTAGCTTATGATGTATTTAATTTGCAATAACATTTTGATAGACAACAAGGAACATTTAACTTATCTTTACCTTGGCTTCCAAATCTTACCCACATAAAAACAAATAAACAAAACTGACTTAAAAATCCTAAGTCATCTTGGATCATGATAAATATATTACAGCAATATATAATCTGTAAGCAGAATGTTGTAGTGCATGTTTTTATGCCTGAAGGCATATAATTGATAAAGAAGTAGTAAAAGTGTACATACGTAAGGAAGTAAAAGTATCTAAGTGTTTAGAAGGACATGTGCAAATCACGATCCTATTTGTGGACAATTTTATTTGAACAATTTTTTTTGCAAATCTAGTATTCCCTATGTATATTTCACTAAGTGAAATAGTAATTCAATAGCTGATACTCTTTTTCTCTAAGAAACTTACATTCTGGAGGAATGATTAGAAAATTAAATACAGTAGACTATGTTTCCTATTAGGAATAGTTACACGCCATCTTGAAAGTACATAGGAAACCTGTGTGAATGAGGGAAGCTTATATAAAAGAAAAGCTGTGATTGTAAAGAGTAACAGGAAGTTCACCTTTTGATTCCAGGATTTCAGGGTGAAGGTGTGAGTTTAGAAAGCCTGTCCAGTATTCTCCCCGTTCCATCATCGTCAAGCCAGCTTTTCAAATTTGATCCTATCCTGTATCAACTGTCTTGTTATTTAATATTTTTCTTGATTTAAAAAAATTATAAAGTACAGGAAAATTCATATTGCTAAGGTGAATGTAAGCCCTTGACAAGAAATTAACTATACAAAAATGTAAAAAAAAAAAAAGTTGAAAAACCACAATAGTTTTGATGTGATTGAGTGAAAAGTTTTTCACCACAGGAAAGGTATTGGTCACCTTTCTCACTGCTGTTACCAAATACATGGCACTACAATTTGAAAGAGGAAATGGATTGTGTCTTGGTTACTTTTATGTCATTGCTAACACAAAATACCTGACATCCAAACTTAAAGGAGGAAAGGTTTATTTATTTAGCTCACAGTCTGTGGAAGTTTTAGCTCATGATCACATGACTCCTGGGCAGGGTGGCATGGCACAGGAGCAACACTTCAAGGTGGAAAAGACAGAAAAAGCAGCAAAAGCAAAAGGGGAAACAAGTCTCTTTTCTTTCTTTATATTGTAAGTAGGTTACCACCCACTAAGGCAGTTATAACACTCATGCTATCTCCCCGCCCTCCTCTTACACAGGATGAGGATGTTTAGAAAGTAAGACCCTGACTCCTTGCTGAGTCTTTTAGTTAAACTTCTAAACTTCTCAAGCTGATCCAGTGTCTCAACGATTACAGTTTGTGTGGCTCATGGTTTCAGACCATTCTGGCCATGATGAGCTGGCTACAAATCAGAAACATGGAAGACAGGCTGGTGGAGCAAAGCTGTTCCTCTCAGCCGCAGGGAAGTAGCTCCCAGAAGAAGAGATCCATTGGGGGATACAACCTTTAAAGGCGCATACCCAGTGGCCCGCCTCCAAGCGAACCCAGCTCCTAACAGGTTCAGTAAGAACATCAGAGTCCTCTAATCCAATCACCTCTCTCAAGCCTCTTAATCCAGTCAGGCTGAAGATTAATACAGTGGATAAGAATTCAAGATGACTTAAAAATGAACAGGAATAAACTAAAAATGTCTTACATAATCAGAAAGACTGAAAGAGAGTAGACAGAGTGTATTTTGTGTTAGTTTTGACATTTACGAATCACAGACTGAACCCGCATCATGTACCCACTAAAACTGTATGTAATTACTGTGTTCCATACCTGGGGAAAGGCTGGGTTGTGTGCAGGAAACAGGGAAGAGGAGTAAGGTACATCCTCAAGCCACAAGCACAAGGGAAGCAAAAATTTCACTTTTTCCCACAAAAATACTTTTTATGTCACTGAATGAAAAGTTAGGTCAACCCATAGTGAGCCCTAGGATTCACAAGCAATTAATGGTTAGATAATTATAATTTTTCAGGTTAATATATTGAACTGAAGTCAGTCTGTACCCCATGGCCAGATGTAATAGCACCTAGTTTTTGAAACATCTCACATGTGATACCCACTTCTTGGTGAGTAACTGAGTTTGTGTGTAACTCCTCTTATAGTGAAGATAAATTCACTCAATATAGAATGAATAAAAGTGATGTTACAGCCTCAAGTGTTCTCTAATTTATGACAAGCGAGTCCCAATGCCAGATTTTTAGTCTCATTTTCAGTCACATCTCTTGTGCTACACCGATCAACTGGCTGAGAAGTGTGGCCCCCTGGGGGATGAGGAGAGAACTGCAGGTCCGGGGCACAGAGCCAGTCTCTTTTCTCACTGCTTTAAAAGCCCTTAGAGACCCTTATCATTTTCTCTGAACTTCTTTTCTTGTTTAAGCACTCTCAGATATTTCAAGAAGTGCTTTGGTGTTGGTTCCTGTTACCCTTGTCATCTGGGCTGTTGTCACTTGAGTGGATTTTCATTTTCTAGTATTTTTCATCATGTATTTTTCAGGTATAGTCCCAGTACCATAGCTGAACCACAAAAAATATAGAGCAGCTACTCTTTCTTGTGAGTTTGCCCCTCTCCATTGGTTTCTGTTGTCTATGACTCTTTGTGGTTATTTTAACTGCTACATCAAGAGTTGGTTTATATAAAATTTGTGATTGAAACAAACAGAAAAACAAAAACCTTGAGATCTTGTATTTGCCATATGAGTTGCTGGTAGTTTTCATTATTTTTTTTTCTTTTGATAATTTTGGTTACATCCACTGGGATTTCCAAGCAAGGAAATTGTTTTTTGTGTTGAAATTCTCTTGGTATACTTATTAGTTATGAGGCTTTAGATAAATAACTTCTTTAAGGTTATGTTTTGTTTCTAAAATAGTGAAAATAACCACCTTTATAACATGGTGGACAATGAGTGGGTAGGACTTGAGTTAATGTATATAAAATGTTTCGAGCAGAATTTGGCACACAGCCATGTCATCTAACTGTTAAGTCTTGTTTTGATATAAAATCCAGTGTTTTCTTCATGTCTTAGCTTCTGTAAAATATTCCATGTAGTATCTTATGAATTACTCTGTTATTCTACCAATTCCATGTAGCATTTAATGAATTATTCTATGTTATTCTACCACTAATGCCTTGCATATCCATGAGAGAGGAAATAAAAATAGTGTTTACAAAATTAATCTATGTGTAATCATTAACTATAAGCTAATCACCTCCTTCTTCTTCCTATGTACAAGAAAAGTAAAGTTGTGAGATTTGGGCTCTCCAGAGAAAGAAGAAAATCTAACAAGGCAAAAATTCATGGGTAGAGGATAAGAGAGGAAGGAAAACTTATTCTTCCTGCCTGGTGATTCGTTGGAAGAAGGAAGAAGAAGGGGAGGAGAGGTCTCCTAACCTCGCTCCCAGTGGGAAAGAGACACCATAAAGAAAGGAAAGATGAAAGCAATAAAGCTTTGATGGCTTCTTCTTTTATGGACCTAGAGAAGTTCTCTACGTTTTGTGCTTCTTTTCCAGTGTAGAGAGATGGAATTGACGAGTAGAAGTAGATGTTAATATTTTGGACAATGCTGAGTTTCTCAGTAGAAGAGACCTGGCTAGGTGTATTTGAGGAGGTGACTGGGCAAGCTGAGAGACTGGTTTGGGAACAACAGGGAGAATCTGACAGCATCAAGGTGACCCCATAATTAAAGACAGCAGAGCAGCAAGAGTGAAATCATGTCATCTGCAGGAAAATGGATAAAACCAGAAACCATCATGCTTAGTGAAATTCGGCAAACTCAAAAAGTTGAATAGTAAATATTTTCTCTTATACAAGAAACCTAAACACTACATACTTTAATCAGTAAATAATTAAAATAAAGCAAAAAACAATAAATCAGTTCATAGACTGCTAAAGATGGGAAAGGGAACACATAGGCAATGTGAGGAAAGGAAGCAAGAGGAAGGCAGTTGAAATTGATTGATGTTAAATATATGTACTAACTTCACCCAAAATCTCTCATCATGAAATATTAACATGGACTAATAATATACAAAAGTCTCTGCTGTGAGACAGCCTCTCTGTTCATATGAAAAGGTTGGAAGCTTTTTTCTACTCTCCGGTTTATAAGAGGCAAAGGAAGCAGGATTTCCTTGTAATTGAGAGTGGATTACATTGAAAGAAGAGGGAAAATAGCCATTATTTGGAAACTTTGTTAGTCTATATACTATCCATGAGTAGGAACTCTTGAGAAGACTGGTTATAAAATTGGAGAGATTTATTCATACATTCATTTATTGAGTCATTCACCACCCACATTTTGTGAACAGTGTGGTAAATTTAAAGTCCTTTTTCATATGCTTATAGGATTCATTTTGTTGTAGACCTGTAGACAAAAGCAGTACCCTATGTCTTAGTGTACCCAGACCGTTTTATCTGTTGGCCACTAGGTGAGAAACAAGACTGCTGTTGTGTCAGGGAGCTAGTATAATCTGTGTGCTTTTCCCTCAGGCAAGAAATGAAGCTTTACCTCTTTGAAGGAAGAGAAAAGCCAAAGCAAGGTAGCATCTCAGAAAGATGACTTAAGAACAGGAATCCTTGTCCCTTAGACAAAGGACTTCTGTCTAGAACTTATAAAGAGTTTTTAAAAATCAGACCCATGAAATTCAAAGACCCAATCCAAAAATGGGCATCTGAAATGAGTACACAGTTCTCAAATGAAGAAATACAAATGGCAAATAAATATATGAAAAAATGTTCATCATTAGTCATTAGAGAAGCGCAAATTAAAACCACACTGAGATTCCATCTCACTCCAGAAAGAATGGCCAGGATAGAAAACACTATCAACAACAAGTGCTGGAGAGGCGTGGGGAAAAATGAACTCTTCTGCACTGTTGGTGGGAGTGTCGACTGGTGCAACCACTGTGGAGGTCAGTCTGGAGATTCCTCAAAGAGCTGGGTTTGCAGGTCCCATTTGACCCAGCTATCACACTTCTAGGTGTATTCCCAGAATATCTGAAAACATCATACCATGGTGATATATGTGCACCCATGTTTATAGCAGCACAATTTGTAATAGCCAGATCTTGGAAACAACCTAAGTGCCCATCAACTGAGGAATGGATTAAAAAGTTGTGGCATTTTTATACAATGGAGTACTACTCAGCTATAAAGAATGATCACACTGAGATATTTATATATAAATGGACATGACTTGAGGCCATACTCGTAACCAGACTCACATGTGTAAATACCATATAGTCTCCCTAGTATGAGTTGATAAGTGTATATAAGATTTTATGGTAAGCATGAGTCCCCATCTCATACCTTTGAAGCCTTTCAATGTTTTCATTCATCAGTTGGAATGGTTTTATCCTGTTTTGTTTGACTATATCATGCGTGATGGTCTGAACAGCTGTTTTGAAGAAAACAAAACATTATGACAGCTATTGCTGATTTAATACCATCCTCCTTAGAAGTCCTACCATGCTTCTATTCTTCTACTACCATTGGTTCTATCACATTGTGTCTTATTGGAATTTGAATATGTGTGATAGTATAAACAAAATTTTTTATTGAAAATGAGATATTATAGTACCCATTGATCATTCTCTGTTATTCGGTTCAGCATGCCCTGTAATTCTTTCACTCTTTGAATGGTTTTATACTATTTTGTTATGTTTGATATTATTGTATTTGAAACTATGCTCAACTATAGCAGAGAAAGAGATACTGTGATAGCTACTGTT
>PVJX010024947.1:0-27454 GCA_004027295.1 Dolichotis patagonum | reverse complement strand
ATGTAAGAAGATATAATTATTTTAGAAAAAATTAGCAGTTTCTCAACAAGTTAAACACGTACCCGTAAGATAATCTATCATTTTACTTCTGTTTACCAAAAGTAATGAAAGGACAACTCTACTTTCAAAGACTTGTACAGAAACATTTGTAACTCTCCAAACTGAAAACTATTCACAAATGTCTGAATGTGTGAATGGACAAATTATGATACCATAGATGTAATGGAACACTGATCAGCATAAAACAAAACATAATAAAATAAAATAAATGAACCATACAGCAACATAAATCAAGTCAAGACAGTCTGAGTGGAAAAGCCACCTCCTCAAAAATAAATAAATTAAAAAGAATACATAGTATATTATTCCATGATTGTGAATTTCTGGAAAATTCCAACTAATCTATACTAACAGAAAGCAAAGCAGTTATCCTGTAGATAACTGGAGAAGTCAAAAGAAACAAGGTAGGATCACAAAAGGATGCAAAGAATTTTTGGAAAGCGATGTCTATGCCAATTCCATCTTCTTTGTCTTGTTCATTTCTACAAGTCAAAACTCACCAGAATGCACACTATAAATATGTGTAGCTTATTTTTTGAGGTGTGATTGAAAAATAAAATGAATGTTTAATTTTTTGCAAAGGTATTACAATAAAAGATATTGCCATTAATCCCCCTCAAAATACTCCCTGACTTCAAATCATCACTTTTACCAATTTCTGAAGCAGCTCTAGAGTCCTTTTTGTAAATATCTTTAGTTGAGCTGTCCTAGCTGCCTGGATATCCTGACTGATTAAAATGTTTACTTTGCATGGTCATGTTGACTTTGTGGAACAGCGAGAAGTTGCAAGGTGACAGAGCAGGTGAATGAGGGTGCATGAGGACATGCCATAAAGTTCTTAGGAGCTTCATTTTCAATGGATGGCAATCGACAGCAGCTTTCACTATAGACTGATCATGCCTTGTAAAGGCACTCATAAAGGAGGACTTCCAGACTGCTTCAGAAAGAGGCAAGAATGATGGGATGAATATATTCAAAGCAAGAAAAAGAATTTTGGGAAGGACAAATGGCAATATGTATTTTACTGTAGTAACTATTTTATTTAAATGTTCACCATATATTTTGGTCATACCTCATACACCTTGATAAAGTTGTTAAAACTAAAAAGAGGAAAATAAAGCACTTAATGCATGATTGAATTGGATCCTGGATCAGAAATTAAAATTGGTATAAAGGAGGTAATTAGGATAATTATTGAAATTGTAAATCAAACCATTATACTATGATTTAATTAATACATCAATGATAAAGTTTCTTAATTTAACTGTGCTATGGCAACATAAGAGAATATACATGTTCCTCGACATGTAGAGAGTATAGGGAAGAAACATTGTAAAGATTGAAACTTATTCTTATATTGTTCTTAGAAATGATAGCTAAAAATAACATGAAGTACAGGAAAAGAAGAGAGAATGTATGGGGTTCTTTGTACTGTTCTTACCCTTTTCTGCATACTTGAAATTATTTCAAAATAAAAAAGTGAGAAATGGCATGTTGGCACAATTATCTATGAAAAAGGATATTACAACATTTGTTTTTATGAGCAAAATTTCACCATGACTTAAGAAAGCATCTTTAAGAGAACTCTTAAATCAGTTACATATACCCATACTAAGAAATATCATGTATTTTTGGAAAGAATGAGGTACACTTAACTCTTTCCTGACCTAAAAATTTACCCAAGATATATTAAGTGAAAAAGTACATATGATCCATGTGTGTGAAAACTAAGGAATACTGTATCAAGTATGTGTAATAAATTGCAAAGAAATGGCTTAGAAGACTATATATAGACATCTTAACAGTGGTTTCATCCAAGAAAAGATGTTAGCTTGGGAGGTGAAAGGAAAGAAAGGGGTAAGTAAAAGTTAGAGTGTAGTGTACTTACTTCGTATATATATTCAATTTCTTTGCCTATATATGCAATTTTATATGTATTATATATATATATATATATTTTAAGTAGATTTCCATTCTCTATGAGTATTACACTAAATTTTGAACTTGAATACAGTTTGTTAGGCATTAAGGTGTAAGGTTCATTGTATGCTTTAGTCTCTGTGATGATTTTTTGATAAGGTTCTGTACCTGTTTCTAATTCATCTCTTTTTAGATCATTTCATTTTTATTGCACTCATCCTCCAGGAAATAGGTCCATTAAAGTCTCTAGAACAGCCTCTACTTGTCTTGATTTGCCCCACATGAAACTGTGTAGAATGTTAAGAAAAACTTTCATTCATACCATGCAGGACCCATTTCAGACCATGAATCTATACTTCTGACTGAAACAAATATCAAATTCAAATGAAAATGTATCTTTTTTGCAGGAAATATGTAAAAGTAACTATTACATTTATTAAGAATGCTTTATTTCTTTTTTGATTTAATTTTTCATCTCTTCATGTTTCCTCATTAAAATGAAGATAAAATTCATAACATAAAGAATGTCAGTTAATTACAGATATGAAGCATTCAAGTATGTCCCCATTTCTTCTGGAAACCTTTTGAAGGAGGTGGCAGGCACAGGACAGTACAAAGTGTTGCAAACCACAGCTTTTTCTTCTTAGGAGCAAATGGAAGAGAGGTCTACTAGCTTTACTTAAAAAACTACTGTATCCAAATTTCTAATTGACCACTTCAGATGGATATATTCCTTCGAAGGGCTCCCTGCCTTGTCACTCTATGAGTTGGATAAAGGGTTAACAGGATGAGGTTCCACTTTGTTTCACAATGTGTCATATCTCAAAGTACAGAAGTCTCTATAAATGACCCAAGAGTATTTAAAACATCTACAATAGTTGCAGCAGGTGAGACAAGCAGTAAGAAGAAAGACAAAGGGAATTAAAGTGACTTATTTTCCCCCAAAGTTAGAAAAATTGTTTCCAGGAACCAAAGAAACACGTGCAAGCAAGTGCTCTAAGGGATGCACAATTCTCCCTATGCTCTCCCCTACTCGCTGTCTCTTTCTATTCCTCTCCCTCCCTTATTTTTCCCTGCCTTCCCCTACCTCAGAAAGTAATCTCATCCTTTCGTCACATATTATTGAAATCTCAGTTCTTTTTTTAAAAAAACTCTCATTTTTGCCCAGACTGAGAGCATGTCATTCGGAAGTGATGTGCAAGGCAAGAGATAACCAGGTAGAACTCAGCGATTCGCCACAGAAAATGGTTCCATGTTTGGCCGTAATGCTATCAGAGTCCGTCCCTCAATAGCTCTTAACTGCTGGAGCCCTGAATCTGCTGATTCAAGACTTTGCCTGCATGGGGAGGTGTAAGGGTGGGAGAAAACGGGGAGCCTAGCAGTGCAGGAAGAGTTAGGAAGAAATATTAATAGTCCTTCCAGAACACATAAGAAGTCAGAGGATTTTTAAAATAGAAATAGTCCTCCCTCCCCTTCTTTTCCTCTCTCTACTTCTCATTCTGTGTCTTCATTTCATGCTGTGGTCGTGTTGATTGGGAGAGAAGAATCTTCTCAGCTGGCTGCTAAGTACCAAGCAGATGCACTTCAGTTGAAAGTGGCTAGTGGTTAGGGGTTAGCCAAATACAGGCAGCAGATTTGATAAAGGTAAGTAGGTGTTTGGGTGGTGCGGTAATGGGAATTCAAAAACCGAAAGACTTCAAATTACCCAAAAGCACACAT
This sequence comes from Dolichotis patagonum, assembly GCA_004027295.1. NCBI lineage: Eukaryota > Metazoa > Chordata > Mammalia > Rodentia > Caviidae > Dolichotis > Dolichotis patagonum. Next base: position 23,755 of record PVJX010024947.1, on the reverse strand, counting down.
ACATTTCCATTTGTATAGGCTCCCGAGAGAATAACACATACACCAAATGGGCTGACAGAATAGAAACATCTAGGAATAAGTTAGGTATAAGTATTCTATTTTTTAAAAATAACTTCCTTCAGTTCTAGGAGTTTCATATGAATTCAGAGTGGGATCCAAACTTCCTTGTCCTTCAAGCGAAAGAATTTTAAACAGTTGTATATTCATTTAACAGTGATCCTCTTATTTTTATAGTGACTTCTAAACTTTCCTTTTATTTGACTTATTTTAAATTCATAGAATAAATGAGTTGTCATTTTTCAAACATTTTTTGTTCTCATATTGGCTTTCTAACTTTCTCTTGTGCTTAAATCATGAACTTTTAGAGTTATGGACACATTTAAGTCCTCATTTATCAATAATGCTCTTGAGAGCATAGAGCAAGGTCCATCAGAGTGAGGTAATAAATTCACAAATTATATTTATGTTTCCACATATTTTAAAATGTCTCATTTCACATCAGGGAGCCAGACTCCTCAGAAACTTTTCTGAGGTGATGTCTCCAATCAAAAGATGGCATTAATTAAGGAAACTGACAAGGAACTTTGTAGATCAAAGTGAACATAAAAGCATAAGCCACTAATGTTTAAATTTTTATTGATTTCTGTGGACGCTAGCTGAACTCAACTAGTTTTGCAAATAATTTATCTAATATATTAAGGAGTAACAAAAGGAAGATGGTCTAGTCTTAGTTGTTTCCCTGTCCATCTAATAAACCAGCCTGATCTTACTGCTAAGCATTTTTGCCTTGGTTCTTGTCGTTCCTTTCTGTTCAGTTATTTCAACACAGTAGCCTCCCTGACTTGATTTTCTTATAGTCTCAAACCTAGATCCCTTCTACAATTAAGCTTCACTCACACATCTGTATACCTATGGTGGCCACTGAGAATGGTACATACATAGGAACTGAAATCATGCCTGTGAAAAAAACTATAAATCACTTTATTCATCTTTACACTTCAACTCCTGAGAATATTCATGTGCCTGTATTTTTGTGGTGTGATCTTCATCGTCACTACCGCCAGACAGTAGTGACTAATGCAAGCAGGTGACTGATTTTACATGGAAATGGTACAGAATTTGTACTTCTTACCCAGTTGTCATTGCAGATAATTTTCATAAAATTTGAAGAAATATGAATGCTTTACTTAAGAGAATAAATTAAAAGACAATAAAACATAATTTATGAGTACACTGGTAAAATTACTATATTTATTAGGCAATTTTCAAGATTATTGAATCCTAATAACTTCTGTGCCATATCACTCATTTTACTTTAATTATTTTAGTGCAATAAAAGGCTTATATGTCTTCTTTCTGTGCCTTTCTGAAACAGAGAAAAGTGAGTGTTAAAACTTTTGAAATACTCAAATACCTATTACTATCATCAGTCATTATATCTTTATTTTTTAAAAAGCTAAAAAAAGGGAAGATTGGGAATGGTGACACACACTGTAATACCAGCACTTGGGAGGTGGAGGCAGGAGGATAATCATGAGTTCAAGGCCAGCCTGGCCTCCATAGTTGTTTCAAGGCCAGCTTGAACTACATAATGACACCCTGTCTCAAAATTAGGAAGAAGAAAGAAAGAAAGGACATTAGGGCATAATAAATATTTCTCCTGTAATAAGAACAAGAACTCTTCAGCCAAGTCCAGTTGTGTTGAAGACAGTAGCGATAAATAGAAAGCAGAATTTTAAAAGAGTGGTTAGAGATCAGGTAACGGTGCCTCAGGACCGCGGACAGCTCCTTCCTCATGCCTACTCATAACAATAACCACTGGTGCCTTTGATATAGCAATGCTTTTTAGAAATGCCTTAGCAATAAGGCAATCGGGCTGATGCTTAGGAATTCCTGAATGATTTACATCTGCTAAGACCTTCAGTAGTGTCCATATCTAGGATGCTTTCACCACCACTGTCATCATCATCATTACCATCACCAGAGCTGACATTTATGCCAGATACTTATTTTTCACCTGATACTTAATTTATATTATCTCATTCAATCTTCATAACATCATTAGGAATCAACAGCATTGTTTTGCAGATAAAATAAATGAGATTCACAGCAGTTTCACAAGGTTCATGATGTCATAGTCGTACATCTGGCACATTCTGGGGCATGGTAAAGTTCATTGTCATTAATTATTGAGAGTTTTGTCCCTAGAGGATCTTAGATTCACTGAGGAAGATCCTGCTATGGTTTAGCATCTTTTCTTCCACAATGCCACTCTGTGATGCTGTTTCTACCTTCAAATCAGCCGACTGTGGAATTAAATGACCAAAATAAGCCTCTCATTTAAGTTGTGAGTGTTGGGTATCTTGTCCCAGGACAAGAAAGTGACTAAGAAAACCTCTGGTACCTACATTCACATCCAACCACACTCACTTTCATGGCCCTTCAAATTTCTCACCTCCCAATTTTCTATCTACTTTGTGCTCAAATCAATCTCTGCATATCTGGTCACTTTTGCATCCCCCTACAAATGTGTGTGCTAAATAGCAACATCTTTTAAAATTTTTCTATTTACCACAGCCTCCAAAACTTTTCTGCTTCTCCATTCTCACTAAGACCCTTTCTCCTGTGCTCTTTCTTGACCTCTAATTGCTGGACTCAATGTTAACTGACTTCACCAACTCCAAGGAGCCCTCTGGTAACACTTCATCTTGACTTTTAGGCCAGCTACTTTAATATAGCATTAAGCCACCCCAGATTTCTAGGTTCCATTCCTCACAAACTCCTGCTCCTTGGGCTTCTCCACATGATGCTGCTGAATGCAAACTGTATAAGAGTAAAATGAGTTCAAGTAGTAATGGCTACTTTTTCTTATACTGTATGTGATGCTCGGCAAAACGTTTATTCATATCTTCATTTGCTCCTACTCCCTAAAATTAACCTTTTGAATCTCCCTTTTGTCCTGGGATGACAGTTCAGGATTCTGCTGCAGAACCATACAGGTCCCCAAATATTACGTTAGGGTTACTCAAGTTGCACTAAATCATTCATTGCATTTTTATGTCTCAACACTTGTGACTGTCTACATTCTCTTATTCTGCATTTGTCTATGGAAACAAAAAGCTGTGATCTCTTTACTATTATTTGAACTTTCAAGTCTGTACAGTTCAAATATTCTCTCCATTTCAGAAGCCTTGTTCATCACTATTTATTCCCAGTCTGTCTTTGAAGGACCATTTCTTTCAAAGACATGCAGAACTCTGGAAGCCTGGCAAACTACTTCATTATTTGCCTGTCCAATTATCTACTTAGATCTCTTTTCTCTTTCAAGGGCCGCTTTTGAATGGATGGTTTTCTACAACTTGATTTCTACTCTCATCAATCTCCAGAAATTGATTATTTTCTAATGACTCCATAAATATAGTCTCAAATTCAGTGGACTTTTCTCTGTTCTCATTTTCCTTGATCTTTCTAAAACAATGCATTCTGTTTTCCACATTAGCTTTCTTACAATCCTTTCTACAAGCTTTCCAATATATTACATTATTTTGTTTTAGTTTTCCCATTTCTCTACACAGTACTGTTACCTTTCTTGGGTCTTTCTTGGTCTTTCAACTCACTATCTTGCTCTGTACACAGGTCTTTAATAACCACAGTATTTTCCTTGATTAACTAACTCCTATTGCTCTAGAGCTGTGCTGACAAAATAAACCCTTCTCCTCCAGTGCACTGACACCAGTCCTATTTCTTCCATTGTCTATAGCACCTCTCCTTAGATGCTCTCCACCAGCACAAACTGATCCAAAGACATGTACACACACAGAAACACAAGCACATTAAACACTATTGTTATCACAATTGCTGTGGTCAAGTAGTATAAATTCCACCTTTGAAAAATGTCACTAACATACTTTTCCCCTTATTCCCAGACTAGCTCATGAAATCATCATGTTGTATGTAACATTTTAAAACTATACTCTCTCAGCTCTGTCTTCTCTGATTTACCTTATATTACTGCTAACTTCAGTCTTTATAGAATGTTCATTTTGATAACAAAATAATTATTTTCTCTTAGAAATTATAAAAATAAAACAACAAAACAATAAGTAACACTTACAAGTCTATCATTAAACACAATTACTGCAAACATTTTAATGTACTATTCTTCCACTATTTTTCATACACATCTTTCACTGTCTTACAAATGAGATCATATGTTGTGTTTAAAAGTTTGTGTTTAAAATACAAAGAGCACTTCTTTGTCATCACATTGCTGTAATAGTAACAAACCATTTTCCTTGGGTGATTGAAATGTGATTTACTTAATTGCTGCTGAACATTCCATTTGTTTTTAATGCTTAGATTATAAAACAATACTGACAAGTATTCTTGAACCTCAGTCTTTGTAAACATTTGTAGTTTTAAGAACAATTGTTCCATGAAAGTGGATATGTTAAGGCTTTTGATGCAAGTTAGAGCACTGCATTTCAAAAAGGTTATAACAAGTTGAAATTTTGCTGGGGCTGTGTGAAAAATGCCACCTTTCTTGGACCCTATGTATACTGGGTATCATTTTTTAAATTTTATGTCAACTTGGTAAGAAGTGGTAAACTGAATATGAGTCTTTTTCAGTATACTTAATAGCTAATTTCTTTTGTCTTTTTGAGACAGGGTCTCACCATGTAGTTCAGGCTGGCCTTGAACTCACTTTGTAGCCCAGGCTAGTCTCGAACTTACAATGAGCCTCCTGCCTCAGCCTCCCAAGTGCTGGGATTATAGGTGTGAGCCACCACACCCAGCTCTTAATAGCTATTTTCAATCAAGCCTACTTGGAGAAATTTAAAAAATGTAAGCTTATCTAATTTCACATGGAAGGAAGGAAAGCCAGATAGAGAAGAAGCTATAAAACTAAAAGAGAGTAGAGACCTCATATAGCAGAAAGTCTCAGAACCCTCCAATCTCTCTCATTTCCTAAAACATAGGCTATTAAACCCCCTTCATGAAGGATCTCCCCTTCCATTCTGCCTGAAACACTGGTATAGTATCTAATGTTTTAAAGTAGAATGTGGAGAGCTATGTATGTGTCTGTATTCCTTCTATTAGCTTCAAAGCACCCTTTAAAACACGCCATTTCAATGAGAGTTACACAGCTGTCAGCTCATCATCTCCTGTAGCTTCTGCACAACCAGAGTAAGCTCTCCAGCCATATGCTCATTACAGAACTCCACTCCAACTAAACAAGTTGGATACACTATGAAGCTCACTGAGCAAGGGTTGACTGGTATGGAAATGTATTTCCTTTGATCCTGGAAAAACACGTTTGTTGGAACTTTGGGATCTGTCAGAAAGGGAGATAACTATAAATGAAGGGGAGGTGAAGTGGAAAGATGTATCTTAGCCAAGACAGAAGAATTATCCATGTGGAGATGAAAGAGAGGCCTAGAAATACTAGAAGGAGAAAATGATCATCAGTATCACCCAAAGCACTTACAGCACACCACCCAGATACAGCCAAGTTTGGATGGGGCTTATTATAACTGAAGTCTTAAATTCCACCTTCTCCTTCTCAGCTAGATTAGAGGGATATTTTTAATCCTCTCTCCTAGGGGTTGCCAAAAATGATCTGGGATTTGAAATATAACACAGCATGTTGACAGGGCTGTGGAAGGAGGGTTGAAGTAAATGTTGCTTTTCAGAAATCAAGAATAATGACATTTTTCTTTCATTTTTAAGTTCACTTAAAATGAGGGGGAAAATTAAAATACATAAGTTCTCTAAATGTTTAGGTCTGTTTCTACTTCGTCATGCAGTACTGCTTGGTCATTTCAATTTGAGAATGTCAAGCTGGAAGGAAAATCCTATAGTCCTAACTCCCTTTCCTATAACTAAGAAAAGAGAAGTCCCAACATATTCTGATCCATGAGGCTCTCTCTGCATCCATGTGGGCAAGTGAGACTAGAATCCCAGCTCCTGAATCTGAGCCCAATGCTCGGCAGGGACATAAAAAATTTCCTGTTATAATGTTGTAGGGAAATTTGCTACCTGTATGAGGCAGTGCTGTGTCATATTTCAAATCTCAAATTATATTTGGCAAAAACAAAAGTAAACTCCATTGCATCAGGGGAAAAGGCTTTTGTGAAGACCTTCAGTTCTCTTCTCCCATCTACAACATTCTCCCCAGGCTCAATGTTCCCTTCAGAGGAGTTGACCTGAATGTGCCCAGCTTTTAAATTGAAAATGTGGCTGGTGTGACTTTTCTTTTTAAAGATTATTATTTGATTATCTTCATAAATTTACTTCTAGTACTTAAATTATTTTAAGCATTTTTAGCTCATATGTGTTTAATCTATAATAACTTGACAGTTTACTGACACATTTCCAAAGAATCTACAATTAATTATAATGCATGCTTCATTTTTTCTAATTTAAGACTTGCATTTTATCTTATTATATATGTTAAAGATTATTAATGTTCCATTTGAGCAAAGCATATATTTTAAGTCTCCCACTGCTGGAATGGAGCAGAAAATTTTGACAACATACAATTACATTTTTCAAAATGTTGGAACATAAAATATATATAAACTCTCATTCTCCAAGTACATTTATTATATTCAATGCAAAAAAACTGAGAAACTCAAAGCCTAACAAAAATTCAGTTCCGTCCTGAGACTAGTCTACTGTTCTCAGCCCAGTTCTTTCTTCTCCCAGTCACACAATTCAGCATATTTACTCCAATCATGCAGCTGCTATCCTAAAAGTTATTGCATAATGAAACACATTTCATTGAAGGTGTAGGGTGCCTGAATTCTGAAGCAAGCATCAAGAAGAGCAAGAGACATTTAAATAGCAACTTTAGAAAGAAGAAGCAATAAACAGTATCAAGAACTAAGTCAGAGTCCAAGGGCAAGATACCAGAGACAGTTCATCAATAAAACATCATGCTAAGCTTCCTGAGAAGGTCAAACCCATTGTGAGGAAACTTACCTTCTTGCTTACTGTGCAATACTTCTTGTTCCCACTGCAGGAGGAACTTTCTGGTAACTGCCATCTTCACCTTTTACAGTTGTTCCTCTTGTCAATAATTCTGGAATATCGATTCATTTTCAACATGATGTTGTGGTCTCTACATCATTTTGAGATATATAGTCTTTGTACAAGACACACATATAGTCTTTGCACAAGACAATTAAAGTATCATTGAAAAATATAGTTTAATGATCCAGTTTGCTCCTCCAAGATCCGATACTCTTAGAGATGCTTAACTAGTGTTAGTATCACCGTTGTTCCTTATTTTTCACTATGCACACAGAAGTTTTATTTACTTCTTGAATTACTGTATATAGGTTACTCTATCTCTATCTTCAGTTTTTCTGTAGTTTGATAATAAAAGTACCTGCATTGCAGGATTCCTGCGTGAACTCAATGATTTAAAATATTGTAGTGAAGACAAAAGTGCTTACTAACAGGATGGGCATTAGCCAAATATCTGCCTCCTCCTCATTCTCTTCTCTCACTCAAAAAGAAATTTCTCATCTTCTTTCCCCTATCTTTTACTTCATCTTTATTTTTGCTACTTAGATTACCATGGGAGTTTATAAGCAGTAATGAAATTTGTTTAGTTAAAGCTATTTAAGGTTCTAATTTTTTCTCTTTCCTTAGAATTTTCAAAATATCTAGACAGTCTTTGAAGATAGAAACAAGTGAATATAAGACATGGGCTGAGAATCACATACATAAAAGTAAGAAATAAATTAGGGCAGTAAAGTCTGTTTTAATATTCAACTTTTGAGCACTAACAAATGAGAAAGTGCTGAGGAGTTTGATATGCTCCATCCTGAGGAGTAATAATATGTTACAAATTGTTTCAGGATTATTCAAAGAAAAAAACCCCTGCCTTCAACACCAATTATGAGACTACTATTCAAAATTCATGTGAAAAATTTATGTGGGACATCCTCAACTACAGGATATACCTAGAACAGTTGTAGGAATTGCCTACCTGAGGAAGACCTTCTGTATGGCACTAATGCTCAATCTGTTAGTGACATTTTTTGCTTTAGAACCAAAGGAAAATCTTACCTTGGAAATATTTTTGTGAAACAGAACAGCTATTGGGTGTTCCTTCTGTGCTGTATGGATGTGACAAACTTTAAGGAAAGTCTTTCCTTTAAAAATGCCACCTACATATTGGATTTATTAAAGAATGTTCCTTGCGTTGTATAAGGATTTACTGTTGTGTTCTTCTTAAAATAAGCTCCCTTAGGAATCTAAAGTTGCTATTTCCTCATATAATTTTTTTCTAAACTGGGAGTTTTAAAAAGTAACTGAGTCAAATAGAGCTATATTTTGCTGAATACTAACTCCATATTCTCACTATGCTTCAGGACAGGTCAGCACAGAGCTTTCCCATGTTCTATATTTTCTAGCCTAAAGTCTCTGTTTCTCTATTACTCCCCATGAAAAGCAGGAGATATAAGGAAAATAGGCTGTGAGTGCTTAAATCATCTTAATGTTCATTTTGAGGATGCATTTTCTTACCTTTAAAAATGAGATTAAGTTGTTTTAGTTTCTCCCTCTTTCTGCTTAAAACCATCTCCAAGCACCAAGGATGGAAAGTAAACAAGCAAAAAAAAGCAAGCAAACTTTTTTCCCAGTCACTTGAACTAGAATATATAGAGGGAAAGCAAATAAGTAAGAAGTAAATTAGCTCCAGTGATAGAAAGGTAAATTTATTTAGAGGATAAAGAGTAGGAAGGTGTCTAATTGAACAACAGAACCCCAGAAAGTTTCAGTAAAAATCAGGCACTTCAGATGGAGGGAACCTGAAAATACAGGATTTGTTTAATTTAAGAAACAAGTAGACTTTTCCAGTATAGCATAGACATAAAGCTATTTTCCCACACTTCAGATATCAGAACCATATTATCTGGGAGAAAAATGAAACAGAGAACTTCAGACTTGGATCAGCTAGCTTGGAGGAAGTAGAGGTTGAGATGACAAACAAATTGCAAGGGGACAATAAGTGAAAAATACTAAATCAGGCAATCTCTTCCCCATGTTCTTTCCCATTTACCTTGAAAATGTTCTCAACAACTCAGACACATAGGCAAAAACTGGAGGATTCTTTTCTGGAGAAAGCAAACTACTCGAGTCAACAGTGAGATTACTCAATGAGAAAGATCAAGGTACATATTCCTTAATGATATTTTAGACCTCCATTCTTAAATACAAGTGAATTTCATGAACATAGGACCCAAAGTGAAATAACAAAAGGTAATTTGTAAGAATTAGAGACAACCACTATATATATATAGATAGATAGATAGATATAGATATAGATATAGATATAGATATAGATATAGATATAGATATAGATATAGATATAGATATAGATATATATAGAGAGAGATTACATCTATGAAATAAGAACATTTTATAAAAATAATCAGAGAAGTAAAGAGATCATAGAAACTACATACATGATTAGCCAAAATTAAAAGGTCAGTTGAAAGATCAAAAAATAGAGCAAAAATTAAGCAGAACCTAAGTGGATGTGAGAAGATATTTTAAAAATTAGATAATCACTTGTGGAGGTTAAATGCACTACTAAGAAGACAAGAGAACAGACAATGTGGTAGAGCACAAACAAGTTTTTTAAAAGTAGTGAGAAGTATCCAAAAAGTGAAGGACAAGAATCTTAAGATTAAAGCCTGTTCATTACCTACACACTGGACAAAATAAATGTATACCAGGGCATATTATCATGAAACTTAACAATATAAATGGAAAATATGAAAAGAAAGCACATTACCTAAGAAGAATCAATCAAAAGAAGCCATGGTCCTTCTCAACAGGAACTGGATATAATTTCCAGAATTCTATACCTAGCTAAACTATCAACCAACAGTTAAGATAGTGTGAGCATATTTATTTATATTATCTGAAAAACATAAAAATGTCATCCTTCATGAACTCTTTCTCTGATAGATATATTCTTCCAAAATGAAGAAAAGTATGGGATTATAGACACATAGGATCTTACATAGGAATATAAATATACATGATAACAGAATAAAAATGTCAGAACATAATGAGAGATGAATCACTCAAGGACAAGCTGGAAAACAAAGGGCACACTGCTACTTCTGCATATCTATTGTAGTCTGTGATTTGCAAGGGAATAGATTTAACACAGGACACATATTTATAGGATTATTTTATATTATTCCAAAAAGTCAAATGCAGGAGAATGGAAGAGAGGCATCTGCATTCTGGAGACCCAAAGAATGCAGCTGAGGGCCTGGAGCCCACGGCAATGTCTCATGCAAGTCTGTATCAAGGATTTGCACTGAGAAGCCCCAAAGGCCAGTGGTGGAAGATAAAAATCTGCCAGTGGGGTGAATGGTCTGTGCCACAAGGGTGAGGGACCTGCATTGGAGTCTGGAAACAATGCTGAAGGCAAAAACAGAAAAAATATTTTAAAAATTAGAAAATCACTTATGGAGGTTCAATATGCAACTAGGACTTTTAGGACAAGAGAACAGACAATGTCATGGAGCAGAAACTAGCTTTTTACTTCCTGAAATAAAATCTCTAAGCTTAACGGTAAAAATTTTTGAGATATTTGGTACGTGTTATTATTAAATTGCTCTACAGAAAGATTCTTCCAATTCATATTCCCACCAGCAGTATATGAGAATATCTCATTTCAGTGCCATCCTATTGGTATTGGATTTTCTCCTTATAGAAAATTCTTTTAAACTAAATATACATAAAATGGAGCAGTTTTCCCAAAGATCTTGGACTTTTTCAAATTTTTCAAAATTGGTGATAGAAAATGTTCCCTCCAAAAACCCCATAGAAAGTGGAAAATGACAGTCCTTTCCTACTGTATCCCCCCACCTCCCACCCCCGTGGCCTGTATAGTTATCTGTGTGCGGAGCCAACACCTGGTAGTATCATTTGATAGAAGGAAATAGGAATGAAACTTTCATCTTTGGTCTTGTTATAAGCAATCTGCATTCTGAACCATTAATATTCAGAAATATTCTAAATTAATTGAAAAGTTCATTTGTAGATTTACCAACTTTCATTATCTGAAAGGAAAGGCCATACTGATGAAATTCCATGATAATTTGCCTGCAAATGTCTTGGGATAATGGAGCTTTGAAGGGTTTAGGAGAGTGAGTATAAGAATGTTTGTCCTATTTTTCCTGTAGTTGTGAAATAGTTTCCAATATAATGAAGGGAAAAAAATATAAAACCTAAGAATCATCTGGGGTATATGGGAAAGGGGCACCATTATCCCACCAGGCCTGATACCCACTTGGTTGGGACAACTGCTAGAGGGATGTGGGAGAGGTAGTTATTGGATGTGGTGGTTTGATACGTTTGATGGAGGCATTGCAGTAATAGGGGTTAAATGAATGGATTACTTTCTAAATCCAGCATTCCCTTCAAGACATGCGCAGCTGGAGTGTGTGAAGGTAGATCTCCCTCAAGGAATCATCAGAAATTAATTTCTATTCATATCTCAGGAGAGAGGATTGCCTCATTGTTGAGAAAATTTTTGTTAATAGTAATAATTTCTAATCGCATAGTTATTTAACATTTAAACAATTTAATATTTAAATTGCATAATCATAAAACATATTAAATATTTAAACTGTAATTAGAAACCTGTTAAAATATATTACTCTCAAATTTTTCTGTACAGCAACTTTAACTGTCAGTCCAGATTCTGTCTTTGTGAGCAGTACAAAACCAATCCTTCTTTGACATCTCTTGGTCTCTCTCCTCAACTTCTTCTGTCCAGCCTGAATGCCTCCTACTCCTCCTATTTACTCTCTCTGGGCAGACTTGCAACCTCTAACTTGCAGATCTACCTTGAAATTAGGTAGGCTACAGGTATGATTGAGGCCTTTTAGCAGGTGGCTTGAATGCACACAAGCTTTTCATTTTCCTTTCTGACATGCCTGTAAGCCAGGGTAAGGACCTAGGAGACTCAGCTGGCAGTGCCATTGTGAAGAAGCCTGCCTCTCAAGTCACATATGTTCCAAAGCATTAGACAAGTTCCTCATCTGTAAAATGGGAGTAATACTTAATAGGGATTCAGTATGGATTAAAGGACAAATTACAAGCAATATAGCTAATCTTTACAAAGACTTCAGTAAATGTTACCCAGTGTTATTTACCTTACTGGCCCCTAGTTTCACAGAAGTGGATACTCCAAGCTCCATTATCCCAAGACATTTGCAGGCAAATTATCAGGGCTTTAGGCAGAGGTGAAGAAGAGGATAAATCATGGAAATACTTCATGTCCAGGAAGAAACCAGAAAATATAGGCAAAGGATCAAAGGAGATAGAGTTTAATCATGGAATACTTGCCAAAAAACTAGACCATATAATACACCCGTGGCTGGACTGTCATGGCTAACAGTAGCGAATGGCCGTCTGGGGATGTAGTCAATGGCCAAGTTACCCCACCCCCATGCATGGGAGTAAAGGTGACACAGTGACACATATGTTCAATTCACTATTTGGGGTCATGACTCAATTTTCAATAAATGAGAGACAAGCCACACTCAAGACAGTAAGAGGCTGACTTTGAGAAAAAATTAGCTTTGGTTGTATTGATAACATAGGAGATCAGGATTATGTTTTTTGTAAAATTTTCCCTTACCATATGCTGTGTCATGAGTTAGTCACCCAAAATTCATGTGTTGGAGAAAAATGCTAACCTTTAAGAGGGGATTAGATCAGGAGAATTCTGCTCTTCTGTGTGGATTAATGATGTTATCACAGGATTAGATTGGATACTGCATCACCAGAATGAGTTCTTAATAAAAGAGTGATTTCAGCCCTTTCCTTTGTCTCTCCCCTTTCTTCCCCTTCCTCCCTTCCCTCTCTCCTCCTTCCTATCCTCTCTTACTCTTTCTATCTGTTCTCCACGTGATTCCTTTGCCATGGAGATACAGAAAATGGACCTCACCAGAAGCAACTCCTTGCCTTGGACATTACAGACTCCAGAATTACAAGAAATACAACTTTGATCATTATAAATTGTTCATTAAGTCTCCAGTATTCTACCATATCAAGAAGAAACAAATTAAGACATCATATACGCCAAAGATCTTTATCGACTCTATACTATATAATCAGAAGTGTTTCCTAAGAGAATTACAGAAGTTACAGTGTACATTCTTGCTCAAATAGTCTACTGAGCATATATAAGAAAATCTCCATACCATTCCAAGTACAGACATATTTGGTTTAAAAAAAACTTTTTGTCAAAAAAAAAAACTTTTAAAATACATAATCAAGTTCAAAAGAAAAAAAGAGGAAATGTTCCCAGTTCATAAAAGTGAAAGAAATTATATACTTTTGAGTCTGAGGTTGTTTGAAAGCCTGCCTGGAGAGAATTTAGATGAGCGGATTCAGGAAAGAGCTGCCATCTTCTTGAGCAGTGACACACTTCAGGCCCCTTTGGATCAGGGCAGCAGCAGCTTTTGAGTGCTGGATAGCAAAACATGGTGAAATAAATCCCAGGGAATCAATTCTCTAGAAGGCCCTTCTCAAGCAGGGAGCTCAGAAAGTTTATACTTTGGTATCTTGTGCAATCAGTGGATGGTATCTTACAGATTCTGAGATACCCTTAACTATCTTCTTCTTGCCTCTTGTTATAGATTAAAAATTGGTGGTCAACTTAATGCCAGTGGAATTAAATCATCATGCTGTTGAGCGTAGATGTTTGCCAGCATAAATAGGAAAGTTGCCAGCATAAATAGAGACGCGGAGAAGAAGGAAGGGCATTGAGGCATTGAGACATTGTGGGTTCTCCTATGAGTTGCTGTTTGAGCCATCAGGTCTCCTGGAGAAGCTCTGGTCCTCACATCGAGCATTGATTCCTGCCTCCAGAGTGGAAGACATGTTCCACTTGGTCTCCAGGATGAACTCATCATGCTGGTTTCCTGGCATGTATTCGACCATGCTTATCATCGGAGGAGCTCGGGGCCTCCGTGTCGCTGAGGATGGCTGTGGTGCTTTTCAAGACAGCCCTGGTCTTTGAGTGTGACTTCTTGACTCCAGCGTAGAACCCTCAACCTACCAGCACAGCTCCTTCACCCTGCTGGCATAGACTTTCTAGCTTTCACTGCTGACCTTTGGGCCTTCCCAGCACAAATCCATAAAAGAGACTGGCATGAAACCTTCTTGTGGGCTCTAGACCTCTAGTTGGACTAGAGGCATTGTCATGAGTTCTGGGTCTTCATCTAGACTCATGTGGGACATTGCTATGGGATTCAGGCCCTTAGCTAAATATTCTATGTCTTTTGTGTTGTGGATCGATTTTCTGCACTTTCTTGTGTTAACTCTGGGTGACCATCATAAAATAATATTATAAAATACATGTCCTGATTCTAATTTTTCTCCTCACAACCCCTGACTACAATACCTCTGTACAAAATACTTATTTCTTTTTAAGAGTACTAATCTCTTCAACAACAGCTCCTTTGGTACCAACATTAGAGGTGGTTCTTTTGAGTCAGCATTTAAGTTTCTAAAATTCTTCTGCTTTGCTTCTTTGCCCCAAGTTCTTATTATAAATCTGGTTAAAAGCAGCTAACAGTATCCATACCACAACCTGAACTTTGAGATACCTTGAAATTTCTTCCACTAGATCAATTAGTTCACCATCTGTAATCTAAATCTCCCACAGTCTCAGGACATGGACAAAATTTAGATTTATTTTTTTTCAAAGTAATATTTTTCGATGTCTACTACAAATGTCACTGGGGTCCTTATTCCCAAAGGAAACCTCCTGAACCTGTCTTTTACTGTCTAAATTCTTAGAATTCTGGTCTTCTGAGTTTTGATAAGAACCACCATTAGGGTTTGCTTATAGCACTCTAAAGCCTCTCTAGCTTATATGTCCAAATCTTGCCAAAGCCTAGGTCCCATGAACCAGCATGAAACCATATGATCATATATAGTTACAGCATCAACACCATTCTTGGTGCCAATTTACTGTAGTAGATTTACTGCTCAGATTTCCCATTACTGAGACACAATGCTCACAATTTAAAGGAGTAGGCTTAATTTGGCTCATAATTGCAAGGAGTTTCATCCATGGTCAAATGGTTTCAAAGCATAAACATCATGGTGGAAGAGCATGGCACACTACAGATACTTGGTCCTGGTGGTCAAGAAGCAAAGCAGAACAGTGCTCAAGAGGAGGGGGTGAGAGACCAGATTCGATATCCAAGTTCATACCTCCATGACTCACCAAGACATACCTAGAACTGTGCTTTACTAGTTCTCTCTATGGATCCCAAGTCAATCAAGTTGATAGAATTAAGATTAACCACTACACTCTTATACCTAGGAGTGAAATTGCTGAGCAGTAGCATTTGAGAATGTGCAAATTTACATATTACCAAATTACAAAATTGTTTTCTGCTTTGCACTATATAAAACTTTGCTAAGTTACAGGTTTGTGGTTTTGTCAGACTTGATATTTTCCTCATCAAGAAACATTTAAGATAGTTACTTCACTATCTTAAATTAAATCTCCATAATTTTGAATGGGTTTGAGTATCTTCCACTGTAATTATTGTATATGTTTCTTACTATACTTTAAGTCCCTGACTTACAAAAATTTGAGTTATGAACTTTCACAGATATGAACAGACCTTGCATTAGGCAGCTACCTTACCATTTTAAGGTAACGATATAAGTAAAAATAGTTTATTTACAGTATTTTTGTGTGTGCCTGGGTTTTTTAATGCTTTAAATTGCATATTTGTATTTTTTCCTTTTCCCTTTTTTCCTTTCCCCTTTCCCCATCACAGTTTGTCTTTTCTTTTGAATAGTTTCTTCCCAATTTGCAATATCTATTATGCATTGACACACAAGATAGGTAAGATAATTATTCACCTAGCTTCTTTTAGTTCCTTGAAAAGAATGTTTTGTGCTAATAATGTTAGGATAATGTTAGGATACCTGTATCTCATACTCTGAACAAAAACTACAAAGATAATACATAATGTATCAATTATTCTAATGATTCAACTAACTTGTTTTGAAACTCAGTTTCATTATTATGATTATCTTTCTCTTTTTTTCCTCTTTACTTCTTAAAATAAAATAGTTAGTACTCTTACAAAAAGAGACAGGGAGCTTCTCATTTCAAAGTAAAATACTGCTGATTCAAGAGAGGGAGAGCGCCCTCCAGAGCCTGGATCTGTTGGCCTCTTGTTCTTGAATGCGCATACCTCCCGAACTGTGGAAAATAAATCTCTACTATTTAGGCCACGTAGATTATAATAATCTGTTGCAGCGCTAATACATGAACACACAAAGCTACAGCTAGGATCTCGTAAAACATCCAAGTCATGTCTTAAAATTGTACCTGACCTGCATGGAGCATAATGTGTGATACCACTGTTGTTGTGCATTATTTCCTGAAAAAATAAAAGAGAGGGGAGTTTTTAAAAATTGCATATTTGTGTCAAAAGTGTATAAGACTCATTTTCTTAGACTGATGAATGAATTCAACTTACAAACATTCTCCCAGAATGAAATTCATTTGCAAGTCAGGGACTTACTGTATAAAATACTTGCTCATATCATTTACTCATTTTTCTACTTTTTTGACTTTCCAATTTTATTGATTTGTAAGCGTTCCTTATATTGTCTACAAAATTACACTGTCAAAAATATTATATATTAACATCTTTTCTAAGTCTAAGAATTATCTTTTCACTTTATTGATGATATTTTTATGAATAGATACTCTAAATTTTATCAATTTTAATTAATATTGTCTATATCTTGAGGTTAAAAAGTATTCTTGCATTTCTGATAATAGTTTTAAAATTTTACTGTTCACATTTAAATTTTTAAACCATCAGAGAGTTTTAAAAAATATAATTTAGAGAACTACATTAATTCTATTTTTTCCATATAAAGACATTTAGCAAATAATACTTTCTCCATATTGATACAATATGGGTGTCTTTGTTTCTTAGTGATGCTGTCTTAGTTACTTTCTTGTTGCTGATACAAAGTACCTATACCTCACACCCACAAGTTAGAGGAGAAAAGGTTTATTTTAACTCCTAGTTTGTTGGTTTGCTCTAAGGCAGGGCGAGATAGAGGTGCATAGCAGAGGAGAAACAGTCCAAGGCAGGACAGGCAGGAGGCAGCAGCAAGGAAGAATAAACAGCAGCAGTGAAGCTGGCCTTCCATTTTTCCCTTTATGTTCTACCTAGGCTGGAAGGCTGTTGATTGGTGCCACCCATATCCAAGTTGAGGCTTCCAATACCCACACCTAGAATGATGCTAAGCCAATTTAGTTATCACATACCTTTAATCCTAGTGTCACACACCCTAAAGCGTATTTCCAGTTCCTAGATAGACTCTTTTGGCTGTGTCCTCACATGATGAAAGGGGCAAGGTGGCTCTCTGGAGCCTTTTTAATAAAGGCACTAATCCCAATGGTGAGGGATCCACACTCGTGAGTTAAGCATCTCCCAAAGACCCCACCTCATAATACCATCACTTTAGAGGTTCTTTAGCATTTTCTGATTTGTGGACATATAACTCTAATTTCTGTCTCTTATTTCACATCCACTTCCTCTCTCTGCTTCTGTGCTTTCTCGTCTGATAAGGACATCAACAATTAGATTTAGGGCACACTCCAAGTGCAGAATGAGTCCATCTTTGGATTTTAATTAATTACTTTAATTAATTATTTAATTATTTTAATTAATTACCTCTACAAAGACTTTTAGCACTTTCAATCATAATAAACAGCATGATTCAATATGTGTGCCATAGGTTCCCAGTCACCACTTGATATGGACATGAATTTGCAGGGAAGGAACTAGTCAAACCCTAGTGGAGTTTATAATGTGTCAATGTTAAATTTCCATATTATGAATGAAATTTTTATTTCCTGGCTCTCTATTCTGTTTCATTCACCTGTTGATTTTTTGTTTGTTTGTGTTGGCTTGGTTTTTGGCGTGTGTGTATGTGTTTTTGTTTTGTTTTTTGCTTGATCCATTCTGCCTCAACTGTTGAGGTTACAGTAGTTTTATAATAATTATTGATATCTGAAATGTAAATACTTTCTTTCCTTCTTCTTTCTTTCTTTTCCTTCTTCTTCCAGAGTGAATTTCTTACTCTTGAAACTTTGCTCAGCTTTATAAATCTAAAAAGAGCTTGTAAAATTTCGTTTAGAATCATGTTGAGATTATTATGGAAATTTTGTGAACCTATTAATAATTGGAGAAAAACTGACATTTTTACATTATAAGGTCCTCTGATTCATAAATACAGGGTCTCTTTTCCTTCGTATCAGCCTTCTTTAATATTTTCTGATAAAGTGTTACATTTTATCCTTACAGTTCTTCTACATCTTTTTAAAGTAAATTTTGTATTTAGGAATAATTTTAGATTTCAAGAAAAGCATAATTAATACAAATACAATTCATACAAAGTTTCCAGGTGTATCCCTGTTATGGTTGATACATTGTGTAATCTTGAGAAGTTTAGAAGTTTAACTAAGAAACTCAGCAGGGAGCCAGGATCCTTACTCTGTAAATATCCTCATCCTGTGCAAGAGGAGGGCTCAGAGATTTTGGGAGTGTTACACCCACCTTGGGGCAGGTGACCTTTGTACAATATAAGGGAGAAGAGGCTTGTTTTCCCCTTTTGCTCTGGCTGCTGTTTTAAAGTATTGCCTCAGTGCCATACCACCCTGCATTGCAGCCAGCTGATTATGGACTGAAACTTCCACAAATTGTGAGCAAAACAGACGTTTCCTCCCTTCAATTCAGTTGCCAGGTGTTTTGTCCCATCAACAAAAGAAAAGTAAACAAGACAGAATTTTGTACCGAGAGTGGGGTTGTTTCTGTGACTATTCCTAGTGTTTCTTAGTTAAATGTTGAGGCAGTGGCATGGTTACTGTTGGGGGATTTTAGCCAGGTTTATGTTGTGAATCAGGGGCAGAGAGCCCAGAAGGGTGATTTAAAACACTGTGTGTTTGATCAGAAAGCTATGGACTGTAAAGATAGAGCTGAGATCTTGATTGCTCAGAAGGAACAGAAAAATAAAAAAGATGGCCTATGGACAGCATGGAAAGAGGCAGCAAGTCCCCATGCTTTGCAGTCTCAAAACTGCAAAAGTGAATGACTTTGCTTGGAGGAGAAAGCTGCAGACCACAACATTCCAGCATGGCAGTGGCCACACCATGTTCCAGAGTGTGACAACACAGAAAACTTGTTCTTCACAATCAGAGTTGGAGTGCTCAGCAATCCAGGCCCTCTACCCCTACAGCCAAGAGAAAGGAAATCCTGGCTACTGCTCCAGCTGGCAGAGACCTTGGCAGCATCCATGTGCTACTGGTTTTAAGCACATGGTGAATGAATGAGTTCTGACATTAAAAAAGCTTCCACTCCAATTTCAGAGGGCCTGGGAGGCCAAGCAGTGTGCCCCTGAGAGGGCAGTGTGTGAAGCTGTAAGTGTGAAGCCAAAGGTGTGATGGAGAATGCAGAAGTTTGGAAAAGATAGGAGTGTGGATCATCTAAGGAAAGCTGCAAGGACTGAGCAAAGCAAGCCCAAGAGAAAAGCCATGGGAGTTAAAATCACTGGAAGTGCCACAGGAGTGGAACCACACAAGCTCACAATTTGCCACAGATTACTTCAGAAGCTGGACAAGCAACTATAGGACTTAACTTTTGCCCTGCTGGATTTTGGACTTGTTTTGGTCCTAATTCTTTATATCCCTGTTTGTACCTTTTAGAATGGGAATGTTTATCTTGTTCCGTTGCATGTTGGAAGTTTAACTTTGTTTTCATGAGTTTGCAGCTAAGGTTTGCCTTACATCTCTGAAGAGACTTGGGATTTAAACTTTTCAGCAATGCTGAATCTTTTGGGACTTTGCCAACTCTTGCAGATGAACTAAATGCCTTTTGCATAAAGGGATGTGCATGAGTCTTTGGGGGGGTCCAAAGATGAAATGTTATGTTTCTAATGTAATATAATGTTGATAGACTTAATGCTGGTTCTTAAGGATTGTTTAGCTGTGTTACAATGTTCAAGTTGTAAAATATTAAGAATAAGCATGACTTTGTATCTGGAGGCTGGTTTAAAGAAATATGTCTGTTTTGGGGGGCTGGAGATTTAGCTCAGTGGTATAAGCCCCTGCCTTGCAAGCGCGAGGTAGTGAGTTTGATCCCTGGTACTGATAAAAAAAGAAAGAAAGAAAGAAAGAAAGAAAGAAAGAAAGAAAGAAAGAAAGAAAGAAAGAAAGAAAGAAAGAAAGAAATATGTCTGGTTGCCAAATTGACAAGGGGTGTATTGTTATGGTTGATAGATTGTGTCAACTTGAGAACTTTAGAAGTTTAACTAAGAAACTCAGCAGGAAGCCAGGATCCTTACTTGGTAAATATCCTCATCCTGTGCAAGGTGGAGGGGGTGACCTGTGTACAATATAAAGGAGGAGAAGAGGCTTGTTTCCTACTTTTGTTCTGGCTGCTGCCTTAAAGTGTTGCCTCAGTGCCATGCCCTGAATTGCAACCAGTTGATTATGGACTGAAACCTCCACAAACTGTGGGCTAAGCAAAATTTTCCTTCCTTCTTCATTTTGGGTGTTGGGTATATTGTTCCAGCAATGAGAAAAAAGTAACCAAGACAATCCCCTACGCAGCGTTGCTTAATAGCAGTAGCATCATTTTTTTT
Source organism: Dolichotis patagonum (assembly GCA_004027295.1). Taxonomy (NCBI): domain Eukaryota; kingdom Metazoa; phylum Chordata; class Mammalia; order Rodentia; family Caviidae; genus Dolichotis; species Dolichotis patagonum. The sequence continues at coordinate 3,013 of PVJX010024947.1, read as the reverse complement.
TTTTTTTACTCAAGTACTGGAGATTGAACACAGGGCCTTCCTATATGCCCACTATCTTTTTTAAATTTTTCAGTAGGGTTTTGGCAAGGTGCTCAGTTGCCCAGTCTGTACTTGAACTTGTAATCCTTCTTCCTTAGCCTCTAGGAATGCATAATTTACAAGCCTGTGCCACTGTGCCTGGTTAATGCTAGCATTTTAATTACATCTTTTGTTAGGTCCTGAGTAATATAAATACATTTAGTTGTTATTATGAATGATGAAACATACAATATTAACCCAGACCATTCAGGAAACAGGAGCAACAGAAGTTTCAAAAATAGAAAAAAAAAATGGAAGAAATTTATCAAAGCGTAAAATTTCTAAAAGCTGAAGAGACAATCTTTGAATTGCAAGAGCCCACTTGGTGCTGAGCAAGATGAATGAAAAGTAAAATTTCACCTAGATCCATCCTTGTGAAATTTCAGAACTCCAAGGGGAAAGAGATCTTAAAAGCTGAGTAAGACAGCGTCTCACAGAGTGTCTAATCCTGGAGAGCAGCTTCTACATATAACTCTGAGTCCCACGATGAGCTTTTTCCTTGTGAAAATATCATCTCTTTTTATACCTCAGAAGGTCTGAAGTGTACTTATGTAGGTCTTGCATATTTCCTGCTAAGTTTATTCTCAGTTTTATATTTTTGCTGCCATTATAAGTTATTTTTTATAATGTTTTCTGTTACCACCTCAATAGGAAAGCTACTGATTCTTGTTTTTATTTATATGCACAGTATCCACTTACAGAAATCATTTCCAGTGGTTTGTTAGTTGAATTTGTAGTCCTCCTATTAAGTAACTACATAATCCATAATCAATAATTTTCTCTTTCTTAGCCCACTTGTTGTTTTTTCTTTTCTTATTACTCTGACTGAAGCATTTTAAAAATTTGATTAAGAACAATGATAGTAGCTTTATCATTTTTTTGCCTATGATACTGCACTCGTAAGCTAACAAGTTCTTTTGGCTTAAGAGAATCTTACCTGAGAGAAGAAATAAATGTTGAGGTTTGATATGCCTTTTGCATTGAGATTTTATAATATAATCTTTTAATTTTATGAATTTAATAAAAAAATATTTCAAGTATTGAATCATCTTTACATTTCTGGTATAAATTCTTTTAAATTGAGGTGTGCTGTGATATGAACTGTGCCCCTTCAAATTTCTTAACCCTAGTATGATGGGGCTTAGAGACGGAGATTTTGGAGATAATTAGGCTTAATGAGGTGACTCAGTGGTGGCATGAAAATAAAAGTAACTCACTAAAGTAGAGAAGTTTACACATGTCACCAATGGGATTACTTAGTAGCACACTTAATGCCAATAGCCACATCCCTTCAGATTTTTTGCAGAAGACATAATAAGTTATCTTATTTTTAGCCACTATACTAAGATTTTCTTTATTTGCAAGTGAATACATTTCTAATGAATAAAATACCCATCCTAAATGTCCACTTAAAATGAGTTCTACCTATAAACTTGATGGTATTTTATATTTTCAAAGAAAAAAAATAAAGGCTATACAACTGAAATATTTTTCTTTTCCTATGTATTTCCTAATTCATAATGATGAATAAAAGGATGGCAGAAAACAGAACAATAACCACACATCTGATTTCCCTTGAAAATAAAAAGGGAAATGTTTCATGGGGTTTTTTTTGGCTTTGCTATCAAATTTATTATGTTTAAAACTTAGATTCTTTTTAATAGTCAACTATGCATTGTCCATTAAGGTTGAACCTGTGGAACAGTTGTCTATATTTTCTGGCAAAAAAAACTAAAAGAGGAGGCTGTATTTGAGAAAAAAACAGTGAGCTCTCCTTATCTACAGATGGCAGGGTCTGCCCAAAACATGTATACACATTTTAGCAGTACTAACAAATGAATGTCTGGAAGTTAATGGCCACCACTTTGAGCCCATTTTGTATAGGCTAAAGGTAACTTGTACTAATTGCATGATGTCTCAATAAATTTAGTATTCAAATATTTATGCAAATTTTTATTTTCTTGGTGTGTACATTTTTTGGCAGACTATATGCTATAGCTAAATATAGAAGTTTAGAATCAGGATAACAACTGTTAAAGTGAATTCAATCAAAATCACACAGAAGACCAAGTTCACACTAGAAATTTTATACTAGCAGGGGTCTTACAAAAACTAGCTTGATTAAGAGAGGCAGACCCCAGGCTTTGCCCTCCAGTCTATAGCCTTGCTTCTACCCCTTCACACCCACAGTCTTGCTCTGGGCACACAGGATCCTTCAGATGGTCCAACCCATGTATCCAACTCCATCTACAACTCTCTGTACTCCAAACAGCTTTTATAGGAAGAATTTCTAGAAACAGCCATTCAGGTAGTTAAGACAGACTTACACCATCTAGGGAGTGTATGCTAAGGTCCTCATACTTAATTTACAGCCTAGAAGAGGGATGTTCTCTGAATGGGCAACAGTTCTTGGGTTTGAAGACACAGCCCTCAGATTTGAGGATGCAGTCCTCCAAGAGGATGCCCGGAGAAGTAGATGCCTTACTCTATTCTCCAGGTAATTGTATGTTGCAGCATTTTTCCTAGGAGATATATAATTCACATTAGCATATTAAAGTTCTCAGTAGATTAACTTGTCTAACTAGATTGGACTGAGCACTTACTAATTTGTATGTTTCAAGAATACCAAGCTGACACACAGCCAATTAATATTCTATAGAATTAATATTAATATTATGATGAACCACAACTTCAAGGGTAATAGATAAGCATAGATCAAAATGATGTTAATAAGTGTTGAAAGTTTCATAAAAGTGACCAAAATAAGGCTGAGGAGTAAAACACTTTGTTTCCTGGTTTGATTTTAAACAAAAATCTCTGGACAGCCTATAAATCGCAGGGAAATATTAGTGAAAGAGTTCTGGTTCTAGTTAAAATGGAGTAGGCATGCTTTTCCATTGATTGCCACTGAGACTTTAAATAGCTAAGGTGTATT
>PVJX010024946.1:0-27501 GCA_004027295.1 Dolichotis patagonum | reverse complement strand
GAGATATACAATGTTGCCTGTTACTGTTGTCCTGGTGACCTGCTGTGATGTTCTGTGCCAATTTCACTATACTGTCTCAATTGGCTTTATTCCATCCTGTTTTTTTTTGTAACTGTTTGCAACCTCACTGTGTGTTCACTTTGTATGCCTTAATTTTGTAACATGAGCAGCTATTTCTGGGAGGACAGTATGTGGTTTGTCAACTAAGTGATTTATGTTTTTTTTTGAGATTTTGTATTGTTTCTACCCTTTTTTCTGTATTGCTTTTTTTTCTCTTTAAATAAAATAAAAAAAAAAGGATGTTCAGCATCAGAAGAAAATTAGAAAATAAAACCAAGTGTAAACCAAAGGAGATACTTACTGGTAGAAAAACGTGACAGCTTTCCACCTGGATGCCTGTCGTGGACCACATGGCCAGTGCTCCGTCTGACTGCCGAGACTGGGAGCCTGCGCATGGGGCAGTAGTGTGGGGCTCTTGAGGGCACTAGACTGCAGAACTGAGGAGAACCTCAAGGCACGAACTGGTTAGGGACCTGCCACCTGGATGATACATGATTAGACCATCCAATTAAAATGTGGAGAGCTAGGCAATTTCCCAATAATGAAACAGCACATGGGTAGGATGTTTGGGATCCCATATTCCAAACTGATTCACATTTTGGCCTGCCTCTGTCTGTTTTCTGTTGCTATAACAGAACACATGAGATTGGGTAATTTATAAACAGTAAAAATTAGTTGGTTCGTAGTTTGGGTGATGGGGAAGTTCAAAAGCAGGTGAAGGCATCTGGCGAGGGCCCGCCTGCTGCATTATGTCATGGCAGAAGGCAGAAGAGCAAGGGAGTGTGCAAGACAGAGAAGGCGCAGAGCTAAGCGCATCCATTTATCCCACTCCCATGAAAACAAGCCACTCTCAGGACAAAGCATTAATCTATTCACAAAGGCAGAGATCTCACAACCTAATTGCCTCTGAAAGGCTCCACCTCCCATCCCTTAGGGTGCCAAGGACACATTCCAGGCGCAGCAGGACCAGAACAAGCTGGTGCCCCTGAGGTTTATCTTGGGGCAGGAAGTGGACTCTTTAGCAAAGGCTCCCTGTGACGTTACAACTAGAGGCTACCAATAGGCAATACAAATAGCAATATCATTGATGACTACTAATGGCAGAAATAACCACCAAAGCCAAGGCGCTTTTCCCATGTCCTGCGTGCGTATTCATGCTGTCTAATTCCCTGAGCTGCTAAACTATCACTTTCGGTGATTAGCTGTCTCCTAAAATCTAAGTTGACTCCCAGGAGATGGGGAGAGAAAAGTGGATGTGCATATATAAGAGTGGAGGCTGTGCAAATGTGCATATGCGTGCACAGTTTTGCATGCAAGTGGTGAGAAGCTGAGGGTCTGAGCAGTTTTCTGAGATTCCCCAGAACACGGAAGGCTTGCGGTGCGGATGGGAGAACTGACAAGTGTACCAGAAGGCGAGGAAATGGCTGGAAGCAACACTAATGCCACTCCATCTGGAAAGGGGGGACTGTTTAGTACGTCTGGAAAGCATTATTTCTGCAAATAGCTCAACCTCTATCAACTTTCAGGCAGGGATCCCGATCCGCTGCCAAACTGAGATCTCCCTGACGGCACTGTGGTGGGAGACGCTGAGCAAATGAACTAATAGCACAAAGCAGGAAATCTGCAGAGATGGCAGCCGGGAAGGTACCACACAGCAAGCACCTGCTTCGCTCCAAGAAGACAGCCGGGGCTTTGCGTCACATTAGGCCGGGGCTGTGCTGGGGAGTGCTGGACCTAGTGGGATTTGGAACTCAGCAGCCATTTCCAACAATTTCTCACTATTTTTGGGCTTAGAAAAGCCCCAAATAGAGTTAGCCAAATGACTTTCCTGCACTGATTTTTTTATACCCGTGGGTATTTTGAAGGAAATTAAATCCATGTGTTTCTGATTCGGTTGCCATTAGCACAGGGAAACGCAGTTTTGGGAGGGTTCGGGAGTGTCCGGGTGCCTCTGCACAGTGCTGCGAAGTGCCATCAAGCTGTCTAGCCAGACACGGAGAAGCAAGACGCCGTGCGTGTTCTGCTGAACGCCATTTCCCTGCCTGTCCAGAAGGCAACATGTTTTGTCATTTTCATCCTTTCTGAATGTAGCACAACATGTTTTCTCGTGCCTGTTAATCATCTACCATTTCCAATTTGAGTGAAGCTGTATTAGTGTGGAGGATGAGAAACGCCCTTAACCACTAATAATGAACGGGATTATTTTTGCTGTACTTGGAATTGAACTCAGGGCCTTTGCACTGAACTGCATCTCCTTCCTTTTTTTTTTTTTTCTTTTTTGTATTTTGAAACAGTGTTTCACTAAATCTCTAAGTTGCCCAGGCTGGCCTGGAACTTTTGATCCTCCTATTTCAGCCTCCTACCGTGTCATGATTATAGGCTTGCACCACCACATCGAGTTGGGATTCATATTAAAGCAGCCACAAAGACTGGTGCTGGTCTCCGGATGCAGGGACCAAGAGGCCGGTGGGCAAACAATGTCAGGGAGGCCTGTGCACACCCAGTCTGCAGTCCTGAGAAGCAGGTAAAGTTGGTTAGCCAGTGAGGGGTGGTAGGAGAACCTCGGTTTGTAGGTGGGGGTGGGTATATGGCTGGGTTCTTTGGAACCTGCTATTTGCCATGTCTGATCTTGCTCTTTTTTGCCATCTGGTCAAATGCCTTTGGTTTAGGGCCCTTTTTAGAACTGACATTTTATGAATTAAAAACTGGCTCTGGTACATAGCTCCCACATTCATTACATGATTGCATAGATGGTCCTTGACTTACAGTGGGTTGACCTTCTGACTTTACAATAGTGCCGAAGCCTATGCGTTCAGTAGGAACTATACTTGGAATTTTGAATTTTGATCTTTTCCCAGACTCTCCTGTGAACCTGGGCAAAGGCAGGGTGTGGCTTCCTATCAGCCACAGAACCACAAGAAGTCATCATATGTGTGGCAGGCGAGGAGGATTAAATGTATTTTCATCTTACAGTTTTTCCCATGCACAATGGACTTACTAGGATAGAAACCCACTGCAAGGCAAACAGCCTCTGAATTAAGCCCCTTGTGCACTCAGAATTTTTTACTTAATGGTGAGGACACAAAGATTTTGAAGGGAAAGGACGATGCAAAAGAAAGGAGAGGGGACTGATTGATTTAGTATTGGCTGAGAGGTCAAGCTCAATCCTGGGGTTTCCTTGCCAATGACGTCGTCTCCACAGTAACTTTCAAAAGTGGGCATTGGGCTGGGGCTGCAGCTTAGGGGTAGAGGGCTTGCCCAGCATGCATGAGGCTCTGGAGTGATCACCACCACTCCAGAAGAAGTAAGGAAATGCAAGCAGTAGGCATTTTCTCCCTTATGTTATGAATAGAATTTTACAAAGAACGAAGAAGTCAGAAAATTTGCCCAGGGACACAAAGTTTGTAAGTGGAAGAATTGGGATGTGGAATTTCTTTTCTCTGACCTCAAAGCTCATGTTATTTTCTCTCTTTTTTACTGTTTCTTGCACTTTAATATGATGAGTGTTATCTATACATTATAATATCTGATATTTTATAGCTGGAATCACAAGGAGAGTAACAAGTTGTGTTTTGGATATACTTCAAGATTTCACTGGAAAGATAACATTTTTGGGGGGTTCTGAAGGATGAGAAAGAGTTTACTCAGTAGAGATCGAAGAAAGATGGGTTGCAGATGGTAGAGGGAATGGTGTGTGGAAAGATGCAAGTGTACAAATAAGAGGATAGTATTTCAGGAGCTGAAAATATACTCTCATTTTTTTCTTTTCTCTTCTTTTTTTCCCCAGTACTAAGGAATTAGTCCAGCAGGGCCTTCTTCATTATCTACATCTCCACTCCTTTTGAGTTTTAAACTTTTTCTTTTGAACCAGATCTTGCTAAGTTGTCCAGGTGGGGCTTTGAATTGTGATCCTACCCAAGCTATCCTGTGGGATCACACAGGTACACCTTAGCCTGTTTTGAGAACACTGATTTATGTATACACGGATGAAATTTCAGGTCACCTTTCTCCTATGGACATGGTTATATCTTAATTGAATTTCTTTTCCAAACTGCTGGTCTGGCCTCACGCTTCTCTTCTCTTGGTGCACACATCCGACGTGAGGCCAGGTGGCATCTCCTCCAGTGGTTCGATTGACTTTGGCGTGGTCGGCCCTGACTAACTCAGTGGAAAAGGAGTGTGCTTAATTTTCTCCCATCCACAATATTGTCTGAGATGGGCTTGGTTTTCACCTGCAAAGGGGAAAGAAAGTCAGTTTTGAGCACAGCTGGTGGCAATTGTGCTCTGAATTCGGAGGTTGTGGAGCAAATGGGAAATTTCATGCTGTGGTTGTGGTGGTGGCCAACTGAGCTTCAGAGACTCACATGGTGTGTCCACAACCTGCGTCCCGTGAAATCGCCTGTAAGCGTGGACAGCTGAGGAAGTTGGGATCGGAGGTTCTTCTCGTGAGGCTCTCTGCGTTTCCTGATGGGCCTGTTTTAGCATCTAGTACCACTGCACTCTCCCATGCGGGGCCCTGGTGAGCTTGCACATGCCCTCTTCTGAAAATTGGCTCGCTTTCTAATCACAGATAGGCCGTCTGCCCAGTGGCATAGCTGGAGTCTGTGCTGCAGCGGTGGTCCTGTAATGCATTGATGGAGACCGTATGGAGACCACTCGATACAATTTATGCATAACCGGTCATGTGCTGTGTTCTGGAAAACTTAGTTTAACATCAAATATAGTTCAAAATAACCATACGTTATCATGTAGTTTTCCTTTTGACCCATAAATATGCAGCCCAAAAATGTGATGTCCAGGGCGGACCATGCCCCAGCCCACCCCACCCACACCACTGAGTCTGCCCAGAGGACACACACACCATTGAAGCCTCTGGGATACTGGTACTGTGTGTATCGTGCTCTTGCTGGGACAAACTTGCCTTCCTTAGTCTTCAATTTAATCTGAAGTATGAGTCCTTTTGGTGACATGTGCATGTTTCTAATTTTTTTTTTTTTTTTTTTGAGACAGGGTCTCACTCTGTAGTCCAGGCTGGTTTGGAACTCACAGAGATCCTCCTGCCTCAGCCTTCCAAGTGCTGGGCTTACAGGCATGTACACCATACCCAGCTCTAGTAATGTTTAAATGAATCTTTCCAAACCAGGCATAGTGGTGCACATATGAAACCTCAGCAGCTGGGAGGCTGAGGCAGGGGGATCTGTTGTAGTTTTGAGGCCAGCCTGGGCTACATAGTGAGTTCAAGGCCAGCTTGAACTACATAGCAAGACCCTGTCTCAGGAAAAAGAACAAAAAGTCCTTCCGTTGTTGATGTCTGCCAATTTTGAGACTCTTAACACTCCATTTACATGTAGCAACTTCTAGTGCAGAATCTTTCCTGGAAAATAAAGTCAACATTGGTCAAATGAAGAGCACAGAGTCAATAACCCCTACGGGCCTATCAGTTCTAAAATTTTGTCATTTCTCTTACTGAAGTTCTGTTGGGAGTTGAGACTAGTTCTTTACTCTCCTTTTATAAAGCCAATTTTACTCTCCTGTTATCATTAAGACTTGTAAGTTCCATGTCCCTATCCCTAAACTTTTTCTTTTTGCTTCATTAAAACAAATCCATATTTATTTGACCTCTCCTCAGAAGACGTTTTCCTCAAACGTGTCATCAGTCACGTGGATGTGAAACTCAGACCTTGCCAAGTTCTCAGAACACCAGAGAGGCTTCCCGGCAGTGCACTGTGTGGCTGGGGATGGGTACAGTCAGAGTCTGCCCCTCCCAGCCTCGCTTCTACACGGGTTCAGGAAGCTTGCTGTCGCCACCTTTTCTAACTTGGGCCTGTTCAGTTGCAGGCAACATTAACTGTTTTATAAACATGGTGGCCAACAGTTAATGTCCTGGACCTATTCCCCCCTTGGCTCCTGCAGAGAGAGGCCCGTCAGGTGGCCTGAAGATGTTGTTGGCAGGAACCATTGCTCCTTTTATTTGGGAATGAAGGACCATAAATGGTGGCTGCCTTCCAATGTACCAATAAATAAGTAAATACAGAGAGTGTTGACACTGGTCTCCCTGCCAAACACCAGTCTGCTTCTAACTTCATTTTTGGAGAGACGAAAAGAGAGAAAGCTTATTGAACAAGATTTTGAGAAGTAGCTTTAATTTCTTTGCTTGAATTTCTCCTTCTTTTGGAAATTCTTCAATTGACTCTCTGGCCCTTACTGGAGAGTGGAACAATCCCATCAGACATGAGATTGTGTTAGTTTATTCATCCTAATTATCAGCAACAGGCTGAAACAGAGCTGTTTCTAGGGTGAACTCCTGTCAGCAGTCACTTCAGCTACAGTTTAGAATACAGACTTAGCTCCAGAGGGAGTGGGCATCTAGTACACAGCGGACTCCGAGTTTAAGGTGTGGGCCGGGATCACGCTGCTGCAGGAACGCTTCCCTCTGGGCTGATATTTGCTCAGCTCACGGGTTCACATGGGTTTTCATCCCCGCCTCCTGAATTAGAGCACCTTGGGTACTGACTGAGACGCCGCACAAAATGGCGGCCTTGCTAAATAAGGAAGGCGTGAGAAGAAGTATGCTGTTTACTCTTGCGTGCCTAGTGCTCGATGTGTTGTTGCCTGTCACATCACAGCCACTTAAGGATATTTGTGGAACGAATGAAAGAATTTAGAGATGCTTGGCTCGCTTTCTGCCATGAGCCACTGCTTCGGTATTTTGAATTACTCCAGAGCCACACTTTGCGATGCCTTCAGTTTAATCTTGGCCTTTTCAAACAGCTCTCTTGGCGCCCACTTGGCTCAGCTTTCTTCTAATGCCCTCCCCATAAGACTGCTCCGGCCCGGGTCCTCCTGTTTTTCTAGAAAACCTGCCCATAAAGTCTTCAAAGCACTTGCTCCTCACCCCTTTAAAAATTATTTCACTACTTTTCTGTTCCACTTGTCTTTTTCTTGAAGCAGTTTAATATGCCCGAATCTAAACAACTCAGAGAAAAATCAAACTGAGAAAGCGAGGACGGAGAAGCAAAAGAGGAATGAAGAGCACAAGACTGCTCTTCGCTTGAGACCCAGAGAGACGGCTGCTCTCGTGGGTCTCCAAAACCACACGCAGTTTTCACTGTTACTTGATGGCTAAAGTGCAAAAGGTTTAACCCTTCGGGCTGATGTCCTCTGTGGTTTTGTTACTGCTTTTCTTCAGAGTGTGACGCACTGCCTCCCTATGCAGGTGAGTGTGAAGGCATGTTCACCTCTGCGCACACACTGCATATTACTGGCTTTGCTTAGTTTGGACATCACTGCTTTCTCTGCCCTCCCCATGACATTTGAACAACCCAAATTTTTATTAATGGTTTCGTGATGAGACTTTCAGGTAATTAGGGAAATTCTGTTTTCCAGAAAAGGTGCATTTCTGCCAAACTCTGGTTCTCAAGCCTTGCAGAATCACGGGGTGGAAGTTTTGATGGACAGCCTGCCTTCTGGGGGCTGGAATCATGTGATGGGCAGTTTATGTTGAATTGATCCCTGGTATGCTTGTGTCCACAGAGAGATACAAGCTTGCGTGATTATCTTTTTAGGGTTTCTAAATGTACTTTTGCTATTTACATTTTTAAATTTTTTTTATTTTAAAAGGGAGTAAAATTAAACACAACAAAACAGAACAGAATGGGACATAAGAAAGCATAAATTTCAGAGCTAGACAACCAGAGATCTTCACTATCTGTCATTTTGTCTCTTGTTTTCTTCCAAATGGTTGTCCTTATCTTTGCATATGGAGAGCTCACACTAAATAACATAGCCAATCTTTTCACAAGATGTGTAGTTCACTGGCTCCCACTTGATGGGGGGGTCATCAGACGGGGGACAGGACGACATGAGATGTCTGATTCTCAGCCCACATGCAGGCAGGATCACAGTGGCCCGCCAGAGAGGGAAGGAGCTCCTTGTTCTCCCGGCATCCCGAGTCAACCGCACAGTGCAGTTCCCAATGCGCCAGGGTCTCTCTCCTTCGGGCTGCTGAAAGTCAGCCACACTCTCATCCACCCCCCCAGAGAGGAAGGAGCTCCTCGTTCTCCCGGCACCCCGAGTCCACCGCACAGAGCAGGTCCCGAGGCGCCAGGGTCTCTCCCCTGCAGGCCCCCTAAAGTCCACCATACTCACCTGCTATTTCTTTCTGATGAATTGACCATTCCATTTCCAAAGTTCTGAAATGGCCAACAGATCACAGAAAGAATTCTCTTTAGGCTTCTGTTTGAAACCAACAGCTACAGCGATCTGCTGGCCTTGCTTCAGGGCCACGCTATTTACATTTTTAATTGTGTGAAAGTACCCAGAGGCTTAGTGGCAAAGAAGACAGATGTAAAAAAAAATTGAATAAATAAATAAATTAAAAATTTAAAAAATCCGAGTTAGTGATGTCTGACTTCATCTATTCATGTTATTGCTACTCTTGTTGCTTTTGGGTTTTGTTTTGCTTCTTGACTGTTGTTGTTTTCCAGGAAAGCTGTCATTTATCGTGAGAACAAGAGCAGCCATGTGTTGATTTTTCTGGATTCTTTTTGGATACTATCCCAGTGCTAATGAAGGCCCTTCCAAAGTGCTAATGAGCTGGTGCCAAAATCAGTTACGCTGAAAACAATAGAAGACAGTGGTACACAGACAGCATGTAGACCCGTATGTGCGTACACACACATCGATATTTGAATTAGTGTGTGCGGTTCCCTCTGTGCAGCTTTCCACACCCATCCGTGCAAACATGTGGTGTGTGTGTGCTGCAGCAGGGAAGATGCAGGAAAGATGCATTTTTACAGGACTTTTTACATCTAGAAGAGTATTTTCTGTTACCAAAGGATAAGCAAAGTTTTTAGATTTTTCTATGCTTAAATGTATCAGTTGGGAAGCTGTTGGAAATGTGCACTTGTCAATTTAAAAAATTTAGGCAGAAATATAAATATGGAAAGCTGGGCTTTCCTATATTCCCTCCTATAATTCCTGCACTTGGGAGGCTGAGGCAGGAGTATCGTTTGCAAGTTCGAGACCAGCCTGGGCTACAAAGTAAGCCCAATGCCAGCCTGAACTGCATAGTGAGACCCTGTCTTAAAAAGACTATATATATATATATATATATATATATATATATATATATATGTATCTTATGTGTTTTAAGATACGAAATTTTTACTATAAAAACATTGGGAAAGCCCTTACTTTGGATTTAGCTGCTGGGTTAATTTTAATAAAGTCATTAACATCGATCTTCGAGTACTTTCAAGGTCGTTTATTAGCTGAAGGGTGATTTTTTGTAGCAGGGGTTGTCTGTGCCCTCAATAGATTCTCCCTTTCTCCCAATGTGTAATTATTCTCTCCTCAATTTGTTTACATAGCTTGGAGATGGGGACGGAGTTCTCTGGCGACCATGCAACTGACTGCAATCACCCTAAAGAGAAGCATTTAGGAGCTATAAAATCTAAATGCCCTGCCATGCACCATTACATCGCACAGTTATTCAAATTTTGTAAATTAAATTAAATAATCTCAAATAACTTGATTTCGGAGCTTTAAAAATTCATCTCCATGGTGCCCCGTAGTCAATTTCCTTTATTATTGTTCATCAAGTAGAATTTATGTTTTTATGAATCAAAGTCCTAGCCCTCCTGGCGGTCTGCACGGCTTGCGGCTCCCGGCCCAAGGCAGAGGCTTGGTGCGCCCTCTACTGGCCACTTACGGCACAGTGCCGGAGCCCTCCCGCTGGCCGCGGGCTCCCGAGGCGGGGCGGGGGTGGGAGGGTGCTGCAAAGCCGGGGTGGCCACAGGGCACCAGGCGTGGAAAAATCATAGACTGGACAGTGCTCTTAGCCACCGTGCCAGCTAATCCCTTGGGCTCTGTCATTGTGGGCCTGCTTGAGATCTCGGCGACAACCCAGAGCGCCTGGCTGCAAAGCCCCACGTTCGGTCGCGTTCTGCGGCTCCTGCTTTTCCTGCTTTTCCTTGTTAAAGCCCAGGGGTCTAATTGAGCTGCTGTTTGCTGAGAATCTGGAAAGCCGGAGAGGCGGGCCTTCCTCTGCTCAGCACTTCGCTGTTCTCAGGGGACCTCTGTCTAGAGACAGTGGCTGTTGACGCCTGCAGCTCCTCAAAGGCAATGGCAAAGGCAATGAGTGAGTTTTTGCCATGTGTTGTTGTTGTTTTAAATATTTTACTTCCAGAGAAACCTTTTCCCCTTAACATTTCCAAAGAGGAGTCAAACTCAGGTGGCAGTGGCGACCTGTACTTTACTTCAGAGGCAGGTTTCAGGTTACTCTCGCTTTAACTATGCTTTAATAAATAAATAGCCATGGATCAATGTCGATGTGGGTTAAGGGAGGGAAATCCTTTCCGAGGAAAGGATTTTAAAATATTCCTTAATTCAAACTTCTCTCATGCTATTTTTGATTTATCTTGCTTTGGTAAAGTTACTGAAATGTTGTTTCAGTAATTAATGCGTTTTCCTACTTTTGCAAGACTATAATCTTGGCATCTCCCAAGTCGCCCAGGAAGTTCCCTTCCCCTCTGGGCTCTGAGCAGAGGCTGGGGTGGGTGTTGGTGTAGCTGAGTGTTTTCCTGTTTATCAGCCTGCTGGCTTTTTCCTGAGCCCATCACATGTTTCAACATGGCATCAGATGGTGTTTTAGATTTTTTGCTAAGTTTAAGATGGTCTATTTTGTACTTTTTGTTTTTTAGATGTCTGTGCAGAAAAGAATTCAAGGAAAATGTTGCCAGTTTAAAAGGAAAACATACACGTTTTAGTTCTTTTGGACATGCTAGGATACAAATTTTAAGGTTATTTTATCTTCTAAGCAACAGTCAAAATTAGGTAACAAAAAATAATGTCAAAGCGTTTGATTCAAGAAAAGCAGATTGAGGGCTGGTGAGGTAGCTCAGTAGCAGGTTTTCACCTAACATTTCAAGGCCCTGGGTTCAATCCCAGCACTGATAAAAATAAAACTAAAAGATTGAATAGCTCTAAGGGATCTTTTTACTGACATTGCATTTAATGAAGAAAATTCTACTTTTAAAAGATTTGCTTCTGCTAGTTTGCTAAAAGTTCAAGGTAGAACTGTTTTACTTTCATCTGTGAGCTACAAACTGGTTCTAAAATTCTGGCCTTGTAGTTGACCTCCTTTAATGTTATCATCACTCTCATTAGGCAGCTTTTGTTACAGATTTTTCATGGTAAGCACTGTCCTGCACTGCATGAGGTTCTATACCTGCAAGGCCTCCCAGTCTACCAAGGTGCTGATTTGAGTTTTCTCTCTACAGTGCTGAAAAGAGTTGGCAAAGAAACACAGCCATAAAATAACTGCTTTAGACTAGTTGTTAGTCTCTTTATTCTTTTGTGAGAAAACTAGAAACAAAGTGACTTTGTGATTTCTAAAACTAAAACACCCATAGGAAGATTTTATAGGCTGAATGGTTTCCCCTTCTCCAATTCACATATTAAAATCCCAAACTGCCTGTACCTCAGAATGAGGTATTGAGACAGGGATTTTGTAGAGAGTTAAATTAAAGTAAGGTCATCAGGGTAGGTCCCAATCTAATATGTCTGGTGTCCTCATAAGAAGAAGAGTCTTGGACACAAACATGCACAGAAAGAAGGATGGAAGATACGATTGATGCAGTGAATGTTTAATTTTAAAATTTTTATTATAGTAAAAGATAATTGTTATTAATTCCTTCTCACTTGAACACACTTATTCTGTTGCTCTTGCCACTTTCTGAAGCACTTCTGTAAATCGTCCACCATGAGTGTCTTTAGTTGTGTTGTTGCAGCTGCCTTGATGTCCTGAATTCATTTTAAAAAGCCAGAGCTCTTGTGATCCAGATCTGGTGAACGTGGTGGGTGAGGACACTCTGTGATGTTTTCACCAAACTGCCTTTCCCTTGGACGGCCCTCTGCCCTCGTGGAAAAGGGTTTCCAGAACTGCTTCAGGAAGGGGCGCTGATGAAGAGCATAGTGTTTGATTAGAGGGCGATTAACGACAGTGTGTTTTTACTGTAATAAATGTGTAAAGTTTAAACACTCATCATATGTTTCGATTGCCCTTTGTATGTGATGACACAGTGAGAAGAGGGGTCATCTACAAGCCAAGGAGAGGCTTAGAGTGGTCTTTCTCTTACAGCTCTCAGAAGGAACCGTCCCCGACGAGAGCTTGACTTGCAGTTTGAACCTTTGGAGCTGCGAGATAATGAAGTTCTGTTATGTTTGCCTCTGCCTGTGATACTTTCTAATGTCCGCCTTAGTGAACTAAGATGAAAGGTGAGCGTATATATTGAGTTATGTGAATATTTGGGTATTTAAAGTAACTTCCTTTATTTCAAAAACCTGAAATTAAGCTCTCCAGGCAGGGGAATGTGCTATGCTTTGGGGAAGCCCTTGGTCACCCACTAAATGTGCTCTCAGCAGTCTGCACCTTGGCCTGGTTTAGCCAGGTCTTCTGTAAACCCTAACCTCACACTGCAGACTGTGGAGTGCTATGGCCACATGTAAACCATGGGTCCTGAAGGGAACAGATGTCTTCTCTTTAGCTTCATGTATCTGAACACCAAAAGTGTTTTCCTGTGAACAAACAAAAAGCTTGAGGACCGTAGTGTGGGTCTCTCCTGTATGCCCTTCACATGACTTTGAACAGAGATATGGCTTGTGGACCTGCAGACTTATCCCAGAGCTGTCGATGCGTAGTCTGTGCCACCCAGGTGGAGCGCTCAGGTGGGAGCTTTTCACTTGTGCTCCTGGAAGGTGAGGTCTCATCAATAAATGCTCTTTAACGGTTTGCTTGATTCGATTTTTTATCAGTGCTGCTGTTTTCCCCAGGGAGTGCTTGGTCAAATGTTAATTCTTCGCTGGATGGCGTGGGTACTGGGCTGCTTGCATGTGGTGTTTGTAGTACTTCCTGGAAGCTAACCTCGCTTGGTGTCTGGAGAGTGCATAAGGACAGACATGATATATTTGGTTTAGTAGATAAGAAGAAACACGGCTCCCACGGCTTTTCATTCTAGATTAGTAAGTAATTATGTTTTTGTTTTGATACCAGGAATCGAATTCACAACCTCAGGCTCGCTAGGCAGGCGTTGTGCTGCTGAGCTATATTCTGGCCCCATAAGTAAATGTTTTAAAACCAAATCCAGTCATGAGATTCAATGTCATTTAAAAGAATTATAGATTGTTTTTATTTCTGTTTTCTGTAGTGTGGATAAGCCTTAAATCTCAAATTATGCAAGAAGGAAGCAGAGAAATAGAGCAAAGAAATATTTTTGTATACTTACGTTTTACTAAAGTTCTGTAGAAGTCTTGAAAAATCAGGTATTACCTGAATCCCTGTAAGAATTGAGAGATTACTAATGGTTATGGGTCATGATGACAGCCCTAAATAAACCTCCAGTAATAAACAGATCATGTTGAGTTTCCATACAGCTACTAACACTGGTGCCTGTTCCAATAGGGCAGAGAACTCCAGGAGCAAAGGGACGCAGTGTATCATATGTATCATACTGACACACACCGAGGGTGAGACAAGCACCATCTCAGGGAGGCTTGTCCTGTCTCTATTAAAAGCCAACAGGAACATGGATTAACATGGATCTCAGAGTTTGTAATTCACTGTTAACCACCATGGATTACACTGTTGTACACACACACACACACACACACACACACAAAACACAATAAAAATGTACAAAGTAGACGTAAGATATTTGCTGTTGGGATTTGTGGGCTAATCAAATGTCAAAAATTGGTGAATTAATAAAACAAATACAATGAGTTGGGTAACTCAAAATTATGTTGTATGTTTGCTTTGGCTTCTTGTCTCAAGACCCTACATAAATTAAGTTCTTAGTTTGATCCATTTTAAAATAACTCTCTTTTGCTATGGAAGTCTTTAAGTCAAGTTCAAGAAGCATCAGCACTACAATGATTTCCCCATTTCATGCTTTTTTCTGAACATCTTTCCTGGTATTGGTGCAGTTTCTCTCTCCTCACCCCTGTATGTACCAGAGAACTGATGGACTGTGTGTTTTCAATATCCAGGGCCTGGTTAGAGTGTGACAAATATCTGAATTCCTTTTCATTTTTCACTTGTCTTCAGGCTATTTGAGCTGATATACCAAATGTACTCATAAAGCCACATGACTTAAAATATCATTCTCTTCCAGGTAATCTCATTTTAATGTTCACATTTAAAAACATGATTTTATTTTTTGGTGAATTGACCAATTTTTGATAAAGTGTGTTAAGCAACCAAGAGAATATTTTCATGATTTACTGGAAAAGACCCTGATGTTTTTCCTACCTGGGTGGTCATGAGATGAATGTGAGTAAAAATATGATACATTTCACTGCTATAGAAGCAGTTCGGGAAACTTTCAGCTGTAAACACAAGGTGACATCTTTAGAAATAAATACACTGATATACTGATTAGACAAATCTATTTGGCAATGCAAGAGTGATGTATAGATAAGAGAAGGGGATACTGGGAGAAACTTGCGAATGCACATTTTAGAAAATACTTTGCACTGTTTATAAATAATAACAACTATAATAAAGGCTGTGCCAGGGGCTTAAGAAACCAAGTAATATGAATTGATTGTTAACATTTCATTTTAAGGATGGATTCAATTAATGCTGAATCATGCAGTAATTCTCATTAAAGTACTGTACATATGACATTGAAATTAATACCAAATGAATTCATTACAAGTGAGATAATTACAATGAATACTCAATAAATTAGCAATGACAGGACATTTAGAATTCTAAGCATTAAATACACTACTGAGGGTAGCAAATGCCCTGGCCACTGCTAGGTTGCCAGGTGACCTCAAGCTCAATTCTGTAGGTTCTTTAGTCTTTCAAAGTGTGTCCCTCACAGCTGGCTCAACAATGGCCACCTTGGCTATACTGGGCCAGCTATGCTGAGAGGTCACTAAGTTCTTGCTCAACAAGTCTCCTTTAACAAAGAAATGCTGCAGAGATGAGCAAACTCCTGGGTCTTGGTGAACAGGGAAATTGCAAATATTCTGGAGCTGAGCTTCTGTATGGAACATGAGCCAAGTCCTTTGGTTGTTTTTTCTGTTTATTTTTGTTAGTTCCCTAAGTGTTCTGTGTTCTGGAGGAAGCTTTCTCCAGCTTCTGTGGAGATCTAGTATAATTCTCTTATTTTGCATAGGTTCGTTCTAGGATGCAGAGAATTTGGAGGGCAAATACAGTACCCTGTATTAGCTAGCTCTTTGTTTCTGGAATAAAATGCCTGACATACTCAGAGTAAAGGAGAAAAGATTTATTTTGTCTCGTGGTTCAGAGGTTTCCGGCTGTCAGCATCTGGCTCCAAGGCAGAAACATCATGGTAGAGGGTTATGGGAGAGAAAAGCTGCTTATGCTGGAGCTGGGAAGCAGAGAGATGGGGAACAAACTTGGGGAGAGATACAGCATTCAAAGGCACAGCCTTAGCGACTTGTTTCCTCCGTTTGGGCCCCGTCTCTGCATAGCCCTGCCAGCTAGATGACTCCGTTGATGAGGCAAGTCCTTATGACCCACCGTGTCTCTGGGCCCCATCTCTGAAAGTTGTTGCAAAGAGGACTAAGCTCTCCATGTATGAGTCTCTGGGCTGTCTGCTAGGGTACCACAACACACATGACCACTAATGTTTATTAAGTGATTCTCTCAACTTAAATGTGCTAAATGCTTCATGTGTTTCTTGATGTAAACCTCGGTGGGAGATTGTATCCTATCTCTGCTTCACAAACAGTTGACACAAGTGGAATCAGGTTCTTGAGGTTACATAGCTGTTAGAGGTGGGCTGGGGCTCTAACCTGGGCTACCTTGTCACCAACAGTGTGCTGTGAATCCCGGAACTGTCAGGTTGCTGTGAGATTCCTCTTGGCTTTGGTGAGTCACAGTCTCCTTGTGAGTGTGTGAGTTCCGGGGGCCCAGCAGCCTCACTAGGAAGGTGGGACACAGGTGGAGAAGAGTAGCAGGAGGGAGCAGAGTCCCTGCCTAAACACCTCAGCACCCTGGAAAACCTGTTGTGTGGCACATACTAAGTGCTCAGTGAATATGTGCTGGATGAATAAATGAACACCCTATTCGAAGACACTTTCGCAGCAGGAACTGCATTGCTGGGCAGATTTCTGCCTCCATGTTAAACTTTGTCATGATTTTCTAAAATCATGAGGGCACTTATGACTTTGCCCATCGCTGATTAGCCACTACCTTTTTAGGAATATAAATGTAAAGTATATAAAATGTGTGCGTGTATGCAAAGGTATAGTCACCTTAATTTCACCATAACTAAACTTCATTATCTCTCTAGCTCTCCCCTTTCCACAGAGGGAAAATTTAGTCTTGCCAATTCATGATCATTTTTTTTCTCCAATGCTTTTGGGTAAAGACTCAGTAAATTTAGAATTCTCTCTATCTGCGTCATTCTTTTTTTACTCTCTGAAGGTGCTCAGACTCCTGAACTGCCCGAAGTACTTTGCCGAGGTCAGCCACCATAAAGGAGAGATGCAGACCCCAGGACGCAGGCTCGGGAGCCAGGCCCTCTGGGGCCCACTCAGCTGCATGAGTAACTGGTGAGTTACGAACGCTCACAGGGCTTCAGCTTCCTTGTTTGTAAAATGAAGTTTACAGGTTGAGCAACCCAATCCAAAAATCACAGATCAGAAAAGTTCCAAAGTCTGAAACTTTTTCATTCCTGATAGGACATTATAGGTAGAAAATTCTATACCGCGAAACTTGTTTCATGCACAAAATTACTAAAAGTGGTTTGTAAAATTACCTTTAGACTATGTGTAAAAGTATATAAGAAACATAAGTGAACTTCCTTGTTTAAACTTAGTTCCAGTTCCCAAGATCGCATTCTAAGATATGTAAATATGACACAAGCCGAAAAATTCAAAGTCTGAAACAATTCTGGTTGAAAAAATTTAGGGTAAGGAAGATTCAACCTGTAATAATAACACCCACTTTATTGTAGGGTTATCATGAAGATTAAGTGAGATCATTTATTTAAAGTCTAGAATATATTGAATCCAAGTTGACAAGGTTTTGAGCAACTCAGTAAATCAAGGTTATTATGGTTGATAGAAAAGAATATTGGTGTTCTGAAAGACAGAAAGATTCTTCAAGAATCTATGTGGAAGTGGGTAGGATTCCAGGATAAGCACTTGGACAGCCAGCCGTCAGGACAAAAAATGAAGGGGTTGGGGGTGAGTGGGTGTCGGGAAAGAAGACACATTCTGGCTTTGCCTACCTTGGTCTGTTCCCTGGAGTGGCTTCTGGTCACCTGGACTGTGCCATTTTTCCAGGATGTAGATGCTGCCTCTTTTTCCTCACCTCTTGCCCTATTTTTTCACAGTAAGACTCATCCAAAGCAAAGTGTAAAACGGGCACCTTCTGTGGGGAAAAGTACAGAATAATCCATAATGTCCCAATTTTCCTCTGTGCCTTTGAAGAAAACCATTATTTTATTCCTTTGGGTTGTGACTGTTTTCCCCTCGTTATTCTCTGTTTGGAGCAGTGAGTGAACAGAACTGCACAGTGGAGGAAATAAACCAAACAAATTGCAAAGTTCCTTGCCATTGAAGAACTTGAAATCTAGCAGCATGAGTGACATAAATAATTCAGTACAGAATGGGGACAGGTGATTAGTGGATTTTACAGATGAAATCCTCTCTGGCACAAATGTAGTTTTAGGAGGAGCAGACTGCAGTTAAAGAAAGAAAACACCAACTAGTGTACACTTTAAATGAAAGAAGAATATGGTGGGAGCTGCAAAAAAAAAAAAGACTTTTATGATGCAAAAGACAGAGGACTGAGTGTTTTCTGGGTTTGGGCACACAGATTTAAGGGAAGAACATAGGATCAGTTGTGAGAGCAACCTAGTGGTGAAGTTTGGGTTTTGGGCAAAGAAACATGGTCTTCATGTAGGTTCAGAGAGATCATGTGTCAAAGAGCCTGGGGTCTGGGGAACAGGTGGGTCAACTCAGCTAGAAATAAGTATCTCAGCAAGCAAAGCCTGGGGCTAGGAAGCAGACACAGCATTGAGGACAACAAAAGGAAAGACCGGGATAGGGGCACACTGAAGACACTGGGGTGATAGACACAAGAAAGGATCTTGGGTGGGGCTGAATCCTATGTTAATACATCCCTGCCTTTGCCCTCGCCATTTGATTGCCTGCAGAACAAGTGTCAACAAGATGGTGCAGTCAGACCTGGCCGCCTCACTAGCATCTGAATACTATGCCTTTGATGACCTCTGCATAGTGGAGTCTTTTTTTGGAGCCACTTCTCATTTCCCTCTCTGAGTGCTCAAATGTGCTGGCCAACTGAATTATCTAAAGGAGCATTACTTGTTAGGCCTTGGGAATTTTAAAGGCTACCACCGGCCTACAGGCCCATAGACCTCTAGGAAAAAACAGAACAAAACAAAAAACCCTCCAAAAAACAAGCAACAAACAAACAAGCAGGTCACTGAACAAAGGAAGCTAGAGGACACTTGTCCCCATGTATGACACATTTCTTCCAGTTAAACGTCAACGTGTGAAATTCTGGGACAGATGACACAGGGAAAGGATGAACAGGGGTCAGGCTATTTGTTTCTTGTTCCAATGCCTCTGACTTCAAAGTTCTCTTCTTAAGTAAAATAGAAGTACAGTTGACCAAAATGGAGACAGCACATGGAAAAATCCAATAGGACTAAGCTGTTACTTAAAAATACTATCAGGAATCTCTCAACCTCAAGAACTTTCAGCAATGGCCATTTACTAGTTCTGGGAAGTGTGTGGGACTGAGTTCCAGCTGGACATTGTTCTGGCCCTAGCATCTGTTGTTTTCCTTCTGGGGCAGCAGGCCACCTTGGCTGGTCCTTTTCTGGAGGACTCAGAAATTCAGTCATTTACATTTGCTTGCATGTCTGCTGCCACCCCGCTGCTCAGAACAAGACAGGAGGGCACAGGAAATGCATCACTAGAGGGGAAGGGATTGTAAAGTCAAATGGCGAGGAATGACACAGAAGACTCCAGTGATTGTCTGGCACCACATAAGGTCATTTTTCCTTTTGTGTGACACAGTGTCCAACAAAAGGGGCTCCCATCCTTTCATCTTCACATGCGGCCCTGGGGTTGATCAGGTGAGATCGAGCTTCTGGGGAGACCTACCTCACACAGGAGGGACAGCGAAAGCCTGGGAGAGGAGAAGGATCATGGAGGTGTCACACTTGCTCTACTGGGTTCGCAGGGAGCCTGATGCGGTTGGCAGTGAACGTGGTTGGCTCTTCCATGTTTTCCTTCCTCCAGTGACTTGTGAGATGTTCAGGAAACTGTTCTTGACTGGCCATGCTCTGCAACAGCCCAAGAACTTTTGGGTCAAAAACCTCAGGCATGACCCCTGCTCCCCCAACCACGTTGTACTTTTACCTCTGGAAGGGTCTGTGAGCCAGAGAGTCCATGTCTGCTGCGCTGACCTTACCAGATGAACCAAGCAGGAAAACAAATTTCTGTTGACAAGTGAGAGAGCCTGACATTCAAACCGCAGAGGGAATGGTGGCAAAGGCCACCACTGTCTGAGTGGTTCAGGCGAGGCCCTCGAGACTGAGACACAGTCTTCCGCCTGCTGGGCTGGTGTCAGCCTTGCCACACTTGCTCCATTCCCCACAAGTTCAAGGGCAGAGGCGGAGCCAGGGTCATGCTAGGTGTCACCCCACACCCAGAGCTCCAAGTCTCAGAAGCCAGCAATGCCTTACCTAGAGCCTGTAAAACTTTCCGACTTAGGATACCTAAGAGACACCAATGATCAAGTTAAGGAGTTTTCCAATTTGATTAATTTATTGATTGTAAATTGACAAATTCTAATTGTGGATACTTACGGGCTACAATATGATATTATATATCATATATATTATATATATGATAATGTGGAATTATTAAATTAAGCTACTGTTAGTATCCATCACCTTATTTATTTAATTTGTGGTGAAAACATTTGAAATCTAGTTTCTCAGAAGTTTTGAAATGTACATTTATTATTAACTATAGTCACCATACTGTGCGGCACACCTCAGAAATCTTATTTCCTCCATCTAGCTGAAGCTTTGTACCATTTGGCTGCATTTTAATCCTCTTACCTCCCAGCTCCTGGTTACCACCATTCTGCTCACTTCTTTTAGTTCAATGGATTTAAGTCTCACATATCATGCCGAAGTTTTACCAGTTCTCTAGGATCACTCCCTTAGGTGTCATTTGGTGAACTTCCACTTCAGTGTGCCGTGAAAGTCAGGTTAACAGTGACTAAAACTTTTAATGAGAGTTTATTTTATTTGCAGGTGCTCTTTGTGAGAGTTATAGACAGTGGTTCCTTGGAAAAATCAACACAGTGGATGCAAGAAGGATATGGTAGACTTGAAAAGGGAGAGAAATACAGGACATCCAAAAAAATCAGTACACATCAGATAAAAGTACAAACCCCCCAATTTTTTTTACTGTGTTTTCAGATGATTTAGATAGTAGATGGGGCCTGCCTTCTAAGACTAATCCCGTAAATTTAGCACCATTTAATCTGAGGATGCTAGAGGTTTATGAAAAAAACATTGGGCATGTTATCTAAAAATGTATATTATTCAAAACTTAGTTTATCATACTTTTCTTTTTTGCTTTTTCGGATACCCTAAGATTTATTTGTTTAAGGTTGGAAATAGAGAAGCAAATTGCACAAAGCAGAAATAAACCTCCTGAATGTGTGTAGTTTTCCTTTGGGATGAGACCTGCTTCTGCAGAGTTCTGCTCTGACGTCAGAACTGCCCTGGGATAAGGAGAACGAAGAGCCTGACATTTCTCACTCACTGAAGCCGCACCATCCCTGAGAGCTCAAACATCGTGGCGTCTCCACACTTCCCTCTATTGTCTGCATTTTCCAGTCCAGTGTTGCATGTTTTTTGTTTTATTCTTTACAAAGGCAATGAATAAAATAAGGGCACGATATCAAATAGTAATTTTAAGATTTGTTCAGGCTCTAAAGCCAGGAGAGAGTGCCAGCGCTTTGAATCTGATCCTGAAGAGGTGAGCAGTGACCCCGTGCTCTTGTGGCCAGCCTGGGGTGACCTGTCTCCGTGTTACAGAGAGCTGGTCTGCATTGTCAGCAATGGCCAGCACTCAGAAGGGAAAAAGGAAGGTCTGTTCAGTGTAATCTAAATACCAGCACAAAGCAGCAGGTGTCTGTCCAGTAGAACACAAATACTGTTTCTCTCAGGCACAGGAAGCCTTCCTCAATGTTGTTTAAAACATAAAGAGCAGGCAGCACCCCTGAAATGGTGATAAATTATGTCTCAGAGACACAGAGTGCAGTAAACCCCAGCCCTCCCCTTCTCAAATCCCTTCCTGTCTCTTTAAATCACTCACGTATTATCTGTACAGATAACTGATTTAACTTGACATCAATAAGAAAAACATATTTACCATCATAGATTCTGATTCAAACAGACTTTTTGGGGCACCCAGTGTATGCCTCTGTGGGTGGGTTGGTATTGTTTGGACACAGTTTTCAATCAACTTCTTTGTGTGTAGTTCCTTTTCATGACTCTCCTCCTTGCTTCCACCCCTCCTGCTACTGCCTTCCCGCCACAAAGCTGTTCTGCTTCTGCTCCTGTGATGCAGCTTCCGTGCTAGTGCTATTGGTTGTCTTACTGCTTACATCTACTTTCTGAGGTTCCTCAGGAGACATCAAACTAGAGCAAAGGAGAATGGAAGCACTGACTTCGTTCCTCTACCTATCAAGGAAGGAGAAAGAATAGCCAGAGGAAATGAGGTCTCTGGAACTCCAAAATGGGGATTTGAGAACAATACAGCATTCTGGAAATTGTGGAGTGTTAAAGGAAGTAGTCCTCTGGACAGGAAGCGTGAGTGAGGCGTGTGTGTGTGTGTGTGTGTGTGTGTGTGTGTGTGTGTGTGTGTGTGTTCAGCTGACCAGACTCTCACGGCAGCTCTGGGGACAACAGCCTGGGAAACAAGAGGGGGCTCCGTTTGGGAAAACTCTGATGCGGACACAGAAGCCTCACTTGAGCTAAAACATGTGCATTAAAATGGGTTAAATAGTTAATTATCAGGACTTAACTCTTAAAATGTTGAATTTGAAGGGCCCTTCCCTTTCCTTCTTGGTGATAGTAGTATTTAGTATTCCTGGAGAAAATCAACAGTGTCTGCAAGAAAAAAGTGGAGAATTTGGGGGCCGAGAAAGAGAGAGGGAGAGAGAGGGAATCCAAAAAATCAGGACACACGGGATTTTCACCTCTTTCCCTTCCCTCTTCTCCCCTTTCTCTCTTCCTGTAAGAGAGCTGGTGGACTTCACTGTTTAAGAGCAAGGCTTCTGAATGTGCCCTGTGCTGCCACACCCTAGCTATGTGCTCTTAATTATCTTTCCTGTAAAATGTAAACAATGGTAATAACTATTTTATGAACATTTGCTATTAAAATTAGGATAATGATTGTTAAGTTTTCAGGACTGTGTAACACTTCTTTCATAAATACAATCATGCGATATGAGTAAACTTTAGCCTTCCACATTTAGGATTCTCCAGCCAGCTACTCAGGGAGTGTTTCTAAATATTCACTGTGTGTGGGCAATGGGGTTCCTTGCTGGGCCTTTCTGACTAGAAAATAAGAAATCTGAAAGCTCTCTGGAATCAAAGCCAGAATACAGATCTTCCATTTAGTATGTGACCAAAATTTTTAGCATGTATATGCCAACATTTATATAAAATATATGCTTCACTATTATGACATAAACATACATTCAGTAAAAACAAAAAACTTGATATTTTAACATTTAAATTTTTAAAATAGTAGTAAGATGCATACAACATAAGACTGGCCATCTTAAGCACTTTGAACCTCAGTGGCATTAGGTACACTGCCACCACTGTGACCTCGTCACCACCACTGTGAACCTCGTCACCACCACCCATCTCAAGATCTTTCTTATCTTCCCGTGTGGAAGCTCTGTATCCATTTAGCAACAACTTCCCATTCTTTCTCCCTGCTTTTGGTAACCACCATGCGTGTTCTGTCTCTATGGATCTGACTGTTGCAGGAACCTCACATAAATGGAATCATATGTGTGTTTCTCTTTGAGTTGGTTTACTCATTTCGCATAATGGTTCATCCATGTTCTACTTTGTATCAGCATTTCACTCCTTTTGAAGGTTAATAAATGTCTAATGGTATATATAGATCCCATTTTGTGTATCCTTTCATCCCTCCTTGGACTTCAGGGTTGTTTCTATGTTTTCGTGATTGTAAAGAAAGCTGCTATAAATACAGATGCATCAATACTTCACAATTTGGTAAAAATAAGTATCTTCTCAAAATATGCAAGCAAAACAACTGCTTATTAATACATTACAGGCCTTGGAGTTGGAGCTGTTGAATTCGCCTTCATTTGACCTTGCAACCAATAAAAACTGTTGATAGAAAAAAAATTAATCCATTACATGTAACAAAATTTCAAGTTTTAAATTTTTTTGGTAGTGTTGGGAATTAAACCTAATACCTTAATGCATGCAAGTCAAGCATCCTGCTCTAAGTACAACCGCCAACCTCCTCATTTTATAAAGAAAACTCATTTGCTCCTTCAACAAACATTGGCTGTCTTCTGAGTGCCAGGCACTAGGTGTCCAGGGAGAACCTAACACCTACCAAAGAGTTTCAGTCACTCAAGAGACAGATATGAATCAGGGGTCGCCTTTGGGGTGGTGTGGTTGTGAGGCACTTTCTGATAAGGTCAAGTTTGCCCTGAGGGTTAAATATGAGAAGAAATGAGGCCAGTGCACAGTGGGAGGGCAGGATCTTCTGCATGAGAATGCAGCTCGGGCAAGTTCTGAGTAAAACTCTTGGGCTGTTTTTTAGTGCTCCGGTTACAGATCAGTCCATGCTCTGGTCACCAACTGTGGCTGAGTTCCAACATTCCAACTGCTCAGAGGTTTGGTATATGAACCAAGCATAAAATTGCCTGCTATGCAAATATTTTGTGACTTATGCAGCACCTCAGGGATGGACAGGAGTATGAATATCCTTCTTTTCCAGGCTGCACTAATCCAGTCCCAATTTAGGGTCCTTGCTGGTGCTTCCCCCATGGGAGGCAGTGATAGGTGGGGTGATACTGTCAGAATCATCTCAGAAGAAAGGTGTTTGTGACTCATAGAGGCCTTTCTAAGTGAAAAGTCCTTTGGAACCTTGTAAAATTTCCTCCTTTCCACTTTATCATTTTTTTTTTTTTTTTTTTTTTTTTTTTGCACCAAAGCCATCTTCTCAGCCCAGCTTAATGGAGAGACGAATGCTCAGTGTCCACGGAAGGTGGTGGGAAGAGGTCATTTTGTGAGGTGTATGGATTTATGTTCTCACAAACACCTGTCTCTACCAGATGTCCCTGAGACAGGCATGGTCATTGAAAGTCTACAAGGGCTATGCAGTCTGTTCTTGCTGATTATCTGAGTTACCTATGTAACCCTTCATTCATACAGTTCCTTAGATTATCAAAGCATTTTTAAATATATTAATCTCAGAGAGATACACTTCTGTTTTAGTCATTCAATTTTCTTCTCAAAGAATATCAGTTCAGGGCTTATTCTATTCCTTTGGTCTGAGGCTGGCCTGTTTCGTTAGTGTATTTTTAAAATCTCTCTCTCTCTCTTTCTCTTTCTCTCTCCCTCCGTTTCTTGTTTTTACAGTGCTAAAGTTTGAAGCTAGTGTCCTACACATGGTTGCTTAAATGTTGTACCACTGAGATACAACTGCAGTCCCTACCAGTATCATATTTTTACCTATGTCCTATGCAATCTTTTTCAAGTTTTTTAAACTAAAATCCACAATAAAAAATACATATTTTACTTTATCTGAAATTATAGAATTTCACAAGATTTTTTTATTACAAGATATGTAGTCCAGAATTATCTACTCTGTAATGTTATCTTTAATTATATTTTGTTGTGGTCATGACTCACAGTGGGTTGAGACCTGTGATTAAAAAGGCCGTGTGCAGCCGGAACACCAGGCTCCGTGGTTCAGTCCTGTTCAGGGCACACAAGCCCCATCAGGACACTAGGGTGGTTTTCCTCTCAGGGCTCCGTACATGGCAGGAATTTCTAATGGGCAATTGTTGAGTTACATGGCTGAATCTCTTTAAGTTTTGACCCCCTGGTCTTCCGAAGCTGGCTTGAATCATAAGAACAAATTTTTGGGTAGATACTTTGAATTCAGAGTTCCAGAGATTTGGCTTCCCCTAGTCACAATTACCAGCAGCTTGACTCCTTCTTTGCTATTGATTGCTCTCCTGTTTGTTTGGTCATTAACGGCTTTAGGAAGGCAATTTGAACTGTGGCCACTTCTCCATCACCAACTCTTCCATAGAGTTGTGAGGATTAAGTCAAATATTGTAGGCAAAGCACTTAGAACGCGTGATAACAATCCTTCAGTATTAGCCATTTTAGTTTTAATTTTTGCTTTCAAATTTGTCAGCTATGGAGACTCTACAATGTTTTTCACCTTCACATTTTAGTATTTCATGTTAAGAGAAAGTGATCAAGGAAAGGTTGTTTTAGCCCATGCAGATTGCCTTATAACCAATAGAAATTTATTTCTCACTGTTTCAGGCCTGGAAAAACCAAGATCAAGGCAGATTCTCTATCTGGATGTTTAGTTAGGACTTGCCCTGTGGCTGATAGACAACACCTCTGTGTTGCATTCTGAAGGTGCTAACCAGCTCTTGTGGTCTGTTTGTAAAGGGTCCTTAGCCTTGCATGACTTAATCCTTTTGCTAAAGGTCCCATCTCCGGATACCATCATAGGGATTAGGATTCCCTCATCTAAAATTG
This sequence comes from Dolichotis patagonum, assembly GCA_004027295.1. Taxonomy (NCBI): domain Eukaryota; kingdom Metazoa; phylum Chordata; class Mammalia; order Rodentia; family Caviidae; genus Dolichotis; species Dolichotis patagonum. Next base: position 1,561 of record PVJX010024946.1, on the reverse strand, counting down.
GAAGGAACACAAAACTTCAGACCATAACTAAATATGGTTCAAACATGGTGTTGTAGTCAGGATTTACAAGGGAATAAATTTAATACAGGACACATAATTTATAGGATTATTTTGTAATATTCACCCAAAAAGTCAAATGCAAAAGTGAACAAATGGGGCTGGGGATTTAGCTCAGTGGCTTAAGTGCCTGCTGGCAAGCACGAGGTTGTGAGTTCGATCCCTGGTACCAAAAAAAAGATCTCCTAACTGTGGAAACTGTGCACATAACTATATTAAAAGTGAACAAATGATCTGTCCACACACTAGCGATAAAAGATCCAGCTGAGGTCCTGGATCTCACAGAAATGTCCTGTACAGGTCTAGTTGAAGACCTAGAGTCCACGGCAATGTCCTTCATGAATGCAACTGAAGGCTTAGAGCCCACACAATGACTCATGCAAGTCTATATCAAGGGTCTGCATTGGGAAGGCCCAAAAGTCAATAGTGGAAGCTAGAAAGTCTGTGCCAGTGGGATGAAGGAGCTGTACCAGAAGGCTAAGGGATCTAAACTGGAGCCAGGAAGTGATGCTCAAGGTAAGGACCAGAGCTCCCCTGAGAAGAACACAGCCATTCTCAGCAACAGCAAAGACCCAAGCTGCTCAGATGGTAACAGCTGAGTTCATCTCAGGAAAGCTAGCACAACAAGTTTTTCCAGGAGAATCAACAGCACACTATCGTCCCCTCCAGTTCTCTTTTGATGCTAGGCGAGGATACTAAGGTGGGTCTTCTACACACTCCATCACACTGATTTAGTTCAGCTGAGTGTTACAAGTTGACCATTAGTTAACCCACCACACATGGATTTACTAGCTCTGCCAACAAAAGCTCAGATTGAACAGTTGTTATACTACTGTCTTTTGTGATCTGAAAGACACTGGCGAAGGGAATCTTTCAATGGGCAGACATTCACGTCAGAATCACACCCAGCAATCCATTTCTTGGAGAAAAGGAAATGACTAAGTGTATCCAGGCTTCAGGGAAATGAAAAATGACCTAATTTACAAGGGGCACAGAAGAGGGAAAAAATGTTCTGGGGAGGGAGTATGTGGATGGACCTTTTAAAGCATGAAGATATTTTGATATAAACACACTCCATGAGCCACTTTAGATAGCCGACCAAATGGGACCAACTGGCCAGCAGATGTGAGTCTCTGTCCTTGTTTTCCAGCACATAAACAACAGGCTCCTGTGTGGAGCAGTCACAATGGTAGATATGAAGTCTAAAACTGAGCTTGATAGCACAGACTTCCTTTCTCCAAAGCTACTGCTCCTGGTGACCATCAGGCCTGTTAGCTTGACTAAGTTTAAATTTTTAGGATGATAACAATGATGCCTTTGTCAAAATCTGTTATATAAGACCTTCTTATCCTAGACAGTGAAAAGATTCCTACTTACTGAGATTGATACATATTTTAGAAGTATATTTGTCTTTCTTGACCATCACACTTTCCACAGACTTCTTGCGCATCTGATTCACTGACTTGGGGTTGTGCATAGCATCTCCTTGGACTGAAGACTCATT
>PVJX010024945.1:0-27505 GCA_004027295.1 Dolichotis patagonum | reverse complement strand
AGCCCCTGAGCCCAGCACCCCAGCACCCCAGGGCGCCTTCTCCCCCTCCAGGCCCTGCTGCCCAGGTGAGTGGAGTTTGTGGAAATTGTCTTTCGCAGAGGCCTGAGGTCGGGGCCAGGTTCGGGCAGCCCTCGGGTGCGGGGGTCCGTGGTTGGGCCGTGGGGACCCCGGCCACGGGCTGTGGGACGCTGCTGCCGGCCGGTGATGATTGCATGGAGTCCCCAGGTCTCTCGGGTGGGGGTGTCATTCGGAAGTCAAGTCGGCCACTGTACGGGGCAGGAGGGAGGTGACAGGGGCTCACAGTGGCCTCAGTTTGCTGCCGACAAGAAATAGTGGCCGGCAGCAACCTGGAGGAGCAGGGCAGGGCGGAGGCCTCAGGTCACCGGCTTGGCACAGCTCCCCCGCCTGGCTCCACGCCACCCCGCCCTACCTCCCTGTCACTCCTGCCCCACCTCAGGGACCTAGTAAGCGCCCTTTCCCCACCACTCCAGTCCCCGCAGTCATCACAACCATCCCTCCCAAAGGCACGCTCACAGGGCTCCTCTTTGGAGACCTCCCACAGCCCTCTTGCTTCTCCTGGTCTGGCTGGTCCTGACTCAGTCTCCCTTCTGCAGCCTCCTTGTTGCCTTCCCAGCAGGCTTTCTATCTCGAGCTGAACTCAGATGTGATAGCCAGAGACAAAGCAGCCATTTTGTGAGCAAAAAGACCAAGAAAATTCCCGATTTCAGCGCTTGTTCTACAGAGCTGTCCAAACAGGGGTGTCAGTGGCCACCTCCTTGCTTCTAATAGGACAAAGCAAATTCCAGACTTTAAAAAAAACCACATCAGTGGATTCTTCTGCCATTTGTAGCCAAGAGTTTCCCAACTGATGCGGTTGGGTAGCATTCTGGGCCTTTCCCCGTGTGAATATCAGTACCTCCTGCAGTTCTGTGCTGGCAGTTGGATAGGTGACATCCTTCTGTGTCAGTGCCTCACTTGCCGTCCTGGAACAAGGCCAGGGACAGAGATTGAAATCCACTTATGGCTGGCCCCACTCCTCCCCCAACCTGCGCCCTTTCTACCCGGCATCACATCTCCTCGGGAACTGCTGCCTTGTCAGCCTCCTGACTTCGGGTCTGGCCATGTGATTGTCTTTGGCCCGCGAACAAGGCAGAGAAGACAGCGCCTGCTCCAAGCCTAGGCCTTCAGAGGCTCTGACACTGCCATCCCTGCTCCTGTGCCTGTTAGCAACGCTGGGGCGAGCTCAGGCTGCTCCTGGGTCCAAGGAGAGCTGAGCGACACACGCAGGCCGCTGCTGCCCGACCTGGCTCCGACCCGCGAACGCGTGAACTGCGTGTGCCCGCAGGGGCACGGCAGAGAGCCTGCTGTGTGTCACGCAGCGCGAGGCCTCCTCTAGGGAGGCGCCGCGGGGCCTCTGCCTCCTGGCTGCTTCCTTGTCCAGGCCCGGAGAGCCGCCCCTGCTCTGCCAGGCTTTCCCTCTAGGGGGCAGCAGGCACAGCTTTGTTGTTTGCCCTGGCCAGGGTCCGGCCTTGTGGCCCAGGCTGCCTCAGCCTCCTCTGTGCTGGGATTACAGGCTCAGCTGTGGCTGTTGAAGGAGCGAAAAGAAATCCCTGGAAATAAAGCCAGCCCGCTCAGGAACTGTCGTCAATCCCTCGGCGCTGTCTGGGGCAGACGCCCCGATTCCCTGGCCTCCCCTTCTCTCACCCCATTCCTCTTGAAGGCACTCTGCGCTGCTGCGCATCTAATGACCTCTGCTCAGCTCTGCTCCCTGCGCCCCTGGGGCTGTGTCCTTCTTATCAGGGAGAATGAATGAATGAATGAATGAACGGCAGGAGTTCTCTTTCTCAGGACATTTTTGGATGTAACTAGCAGAAAGTCAATTTAAACTGGCTTACGTCCGAACAAGACATTGCTGGTTCCTGACACCAAAAAGCTCAGGGGTGTCACTGCATTTTAGGGCTCATGGGGGTCAAATGATACTGTCAAGTGGTTCTTTTTTCCCTCACATCCCCACAGACCTTTGCATTTTCTTATATGTCTGTATCATCTTCTGTTCCTGCAGATATATCCACCCTTGTGTAAAGGAGCTACCATAGCAGGAAGTTCCAGTTTATGCAGCCATTGTAGTTTCAAACCCCTGGAGAAATTTTGTCTCCTCCCATCAAATCTCAGGAAAGTCCCTGATTGGTCTGTTTGGTCACATGCCAATTTTAGACCCAATCCCTGTGCCTCAGTAGGATGGAGTCTCTATTGGTTAGCCTGGTCCATGGCTTGGCCCTGTGTGTTAGAGACACCATAATTGACATATGACCACAGTTCCCAGGGGAGAGAGGAGGCTTCCTAAAGGAAAGAGTGGTGAGCAGGAAGAATATATGTATTTCTGTTCATTATATTCTTAAATTATGCAAATCTTAAATTACACAAAATTGTGTAATTAAAAAACACAAATCTCTTTGCTAGATTGACCTGGTTTAGAAACCAAATTTGACCTGTAACTTTCACCTAACTTTGCGAACTCTCGCAGTTCTTGTGATGTAAGAAACTTAGAGCAAAACGAAATAAAATGAAAAAAATGTAGAATTTGACAGTCATTTCCTACCTTGCTACTTTTTTGCTTTTAGTGATCTATGCACTAAATGAATTTATAGTATTAACTCAAAATGTGGCCCCCAAATGACTTTTATGTGCCATTAGAGCTTGGGCATTAGGTTTTTGGGACACATTACCCCAAATATGGCTGGGACCAGGAAATGGACAGGATCCATTCTCCCATCGCCTGGGGAATGAGACCCCTATGGCTGGTCATTAAAAGCTTTGGCTGAAGGATATTTTTTTTTCCATTAACGCAACTGAAGCTGTGCTGAAAGCTAAGCTATTATTTCTGAGAAGTGAGGAGTTTCAGGTAGGTGTAGGGAAAAGGTGTGAATTTTCACACTTAGAGTGGTAGGTTTTGGGGCGTCTGAGAGGCCCCGTTGCTGGGGCCACCTGTGACCCCAATGGCGGGGTCTGGGCCAACCTTTCAGCCTGCACAGTGCCCCAGGTTCACCTCAGTGTTGCTGACATCTGTTTGTTCCTGCGGTCCTGGAAATTTCTCTCGGTGTTTGTCTAGTGAAGCTTTAAAAGTTGGGTCTTAGGTTGCAGTATGACTCCTTTGAGTCTTGGCTCTGCCAGTCTCTGTGGTGACCTTTCTATGCTGTTCCTGACTCTGCCTCCTGTCTGGCAGTTGACATCCAGGAACTCACTGACAACAAATGCGGCTGAAGCTAGGAAGACCGCAGGACAGGAAGTGATTCTCTGCCCCTCCCTAATGAGATCTAAGCACAAAGAGCCATGTAAATACAAGGAGCTGACACCTATTCAAAGGGTTCCCTGACCTGGTGGCACCTGGGTATTTAAAATCACACCCTACCTGACCCCGGGAAGACACTGATGCTACTACGGTTGGTTCCCTCGCACACTGCACCCGTGGGCTCTGTCATCTCTTCCCTGGGCCTGGTCCAGCACCCTGGTCATCACTGGCCCCTTAAGGGTCCCTGTAATGTTTTCCGTTGCCTGGCACCTTCAGCCCACCAGGGTTGTAGGAGACACAGCGCTTTTCAAATCCCACCATGAGGCTGTCACTGAGGGTTTTACGGTGTGGTGCAATTGCCTAATGCTGGGACGGTTCTCCGCATTTGTCCTGTAGGTGTAAGTCAGTGATCTCCACAGAGCAGACACTTACTTTATTGCATTTTAAAGAGATTTTAATAGGCTCATTATATCAGCTCCTATTCCTGTGGAACAAATGAGCGCAAAATTAGTGGCTTAAAACAACACCCATTTATTAGCTCCTGTTCCGCAGTCGGTCTGGGCGCGGCTTGTCTTTCTCCTAGGGTCTCCGAGACTGAAATGCAGGGCCAGCAGACGGTGGTCTCTTCCGCAGGCTCCGAGAGGGGACTGTTTGCTTCCAAGCTGCCTGAGGTCAGCGGCAAAATTCACCTTGTGGCCACAGAGCTCGGACAGCTCCCTTCTCCAAGGTCACAGGAGAGCCGGCCCCACTCCTAGGCCCCCCCACCCCGCCCAGTCTCCTGGATTCCGTCAGCTCAGGGCGGAGGGTCTCCCCTTTGTCTAAACTCAGAGTCAGCTGATTAGGGACCTTAACTGCATCTGCGAAGTTCTTTCGCCTTTGTGATCAGAGCGGTGCCCCTCAGCTCTGCTGCCTCCTGCCAGTTGGAACCAAGTCTCAGGCGCCCCTCACATCCAGGGAAGGGGCACAAAGCAGCCGATGCCAGGCGCAGAGCCACGAGCCATCTGAGAATTCTGCCACACACCCTTGTTTAGAGTGGGCACCGGGCACTCCCAGGTAACAAACCAGGGGATTTTTTTGTTACTGATTGTTGATGGCATCAAGGTTTCAACCTCCCAAGGTGGCACTTACCGGAACATGCATCCCCCTTCTGAGCCACCCACAGCCTTGGATTTCTCCAAGACAGCTCTGTGGTTGACAAGAAGGTACTTGGGGTGCATCTGAGCTCACAAGAGATTTTGTGCTGGGCTCCAGTCCCAGCACCAGCGGTGGCTCTGGTGGGTCCCTTGGTACCATTCATTCTTCCTTGGGGGCAGCACCCCACCCCTGGCAGGAAGGTGGTCAGTTATCCCTACAGTGGTGCAATTGTGAGAGTCTCAAACACTCACGAGAGCAGGTCCCTTGTACCTCTGACATTGACAGGCGCAGTCCTTGTGTCCTGCAGGGGGCTTTTCATACCCATCTGCCTTCACTGTTCAGGGGCCTGGCATCAGCCGATAAGAGGTGTTTCTGGCCCAGGGGTCCCTCTGCCCCCCACACATCAGTGTGCCAGGAGTGACTGCTCGATGGCTGTCTCCGGTGCCCTCGACCTTCCCCGGCCACCAGCGGGCTGAGTCACAACCTCCTGCAGGCGCTGCCGTATATCCCCCACGGCACCCCTCTCCTTTTTAAGAATTTGAAAAGCTTTATCTTTACTTGCACGAGAGGACCGTAGGTGTCTGTGGAGGGCAGGGTGATCTTTTGGTAAATGTGTGATGTGTGCAAGCGATCAGAGCAGGCTCGCTGTCACATCCATCCCCAACGCTTAGCATTTCTTCGTGGTGAGAACTTGGAAATCCTCTCCCCTCGCTCTTTCGGGACACAAACCTTCTCGTTAGGGTCAGTCACCTCCTGTGCAAGAGGACACCCGGGTGCATCCTTCCTGTCCTATGACTCTGTGCCGACCGATCTGCCTCCTCCTGGGCCCTTCCCAGCCCTGGCCACCAAACTTCTGCTTCTCTGGCTCCACTTGGACTCCACCCAGGGTGAGCTCACTGATCAGTCTCTGCACAGCATCCTTCTCTGCTTCCGGTCCCGTGGTCTTCCGGTGCCCTGGCTCAGGCTGAGAGCAGCTGCCTGCCTCAGAGCCTTCCTGGCCCTGGGTCTCCCGGGCCTCTTGACAAGTGGGTCCAACAGTACCCGTGGTGCTGAATGTGTGCACTGGGCCTACCTCGTGGAGGCCGGGGCCGGGGTGCCAGCTGTTGTCCTGTGCAGTAAGCTGCCCCGATTTTACAGTGGGCATCCCAGGTCCAGGGGCCTCCCTGCCTCCCCACGTGTCCGCCTATCAGATGCTTGCTGTGTTTGTCTGTCATTGTCCCGAGGTGGCCTGTGTCTGTGCTGCATTTTGCTCCCTGGTCCCACTGCTGTGGCACCTTTGGGCTGAGGACCATCGTGGTCACTTTCTGCAGCCCCCTGCCTTCCTCTACATTTACTACTCGGTTCACAAGGCCCACACAGTGGTGCCTTGTCCTCTGCCATGTGGGCAGGAAGGGTGGCAGGTCCAAGGTTTTCTACCTGGCTTGCCCCACTATAATTGCTCTTTCTCCAGAGGTCAAGGAGCCCGTGTGGGGGTTCTGCCAGGTGACCCCTCCTGCCGCGTCCACCCAGTGACACACACAGGCCCTGGGCAACATGGTGAGAGCCATTTCCAGGGGAAAAGATAGACTCCATTTTACAGTGAACCCACACACACGCTGGGCCACACCTGGACAGGGGCGAGTCACAGATTTGCAGGCTGATCTTGAACTCTTGGGCTCAAGTGATCCTCCTGCCTCAGCCTCCTGAGTAGCTGGAACTCCAGGTGTACCACCAGGCTCGGCTTTCCTCTCTCCCTTTTGGTCATAGGTATTATGCAGGGCTCTTGTGGTGCCCAGCTGCTGCCCCCGAGTGCCCAGTGCCTTAGTGATCTCCGCAGCTGCTATCTCAGCTGCCACCTGCTGATCCGCCCGCCTGGCCTCGGGTTCTCACATGCTCCCGTGTGGCCCCTGGGATGCTGGGCCTTTCACTAAGTTCTGTGATGGTGATGGCCACGGTGGCCCCAGCCAGATCAGGCTGTTGAGTCTTTTCTTTGGCAGTCAGCTCAGCAAAAATGGTTTAGAGATAATTTATGTGCTTCCCTAAGTGACAAGGGCTGGACTGTATAATTAGCAGTTAATGATAAATACAAATAAAATGCGGGAATATATGTGGCCAGTTATGCATGCTAAAGCTGCAACTCCATCTGCAGGGATCATCAACCAACCACCAAGTGTGTTCACGCCTGTCACCAGAGGTCACATGCGGTGACAGCTGGCCACGTGACAGTGCTTCACATCTCCGATCTGGAAGATGTGGTGGCACTCAGGCAGCAGAGCTGGGGGAGCTGAGGTCAGGGGAGGGAGGAGGCCTGGACCACAAGGATGCTGTCGCTCCCGGGGCCACCTCCTGCCCTGCGCTGTGGGGTACGAGTGAGCACTTAGAGCTGACCTGTCCACCCGCACCCTCACTGAACCCTTCTGACCCATGTTTTGGAGCACAGACATGGCCCCATTTCACAGCCAGCAGCTCAGACTCGGAGATGCCAAAGGGCAGGGTCCAAGTGCTGGCACCAGGAGCATGGAGACTTGGCTGTCACCTGTGACACCACAAGGGGAGAATGACAGTGTCCTGGGAGTGTCCACGAGTGGCCTGCTGGCGTGGCCTTGTGCTCCCAGGAGCCTGTGCAGCAGAAGCTGCATTCCCATCATGCATGGAGGAAACTGAGGCTCCCAGCCCCCAAGGGGTGGGGGTGGGGCTGGGTGTCCACAGCTGAACTCTCACCCGCATTAGGCAGCCGGCTGTCCCAGAGAGCGGCTGGTGTGTCACAGGGCGGGGGGAGGCTGAGCCACAGCCCCACAGGGCCCAGTCCTGGGATTCCTACTTGAGAACTGACCACACGTCATTAAGTCACCGGTGCATGCAGTGCGTATCTCTCTGGGGGCCCCAGTGCCGTCACCAGTGTCCTTCAAAGGGAGGAAGGCAGAGAGACCTGAGGCACAGAAGCGGCAGGGAAGGGACCACCGCAGATTCTGGAGGCCCCTGAGGGGGCGTGGCCAGGCGACGCCAACTTCAGACTCCATCTCCGGGCTTCGAGAAATTAAGCACTGCCACTTTAAGCCCCCCACTCCGTGGTCCTCTGTCACAGCAGCCACGCGGGACCCCCCCCCCCTGCCCCGAGCAACAAAGACTGCTCCCTGCCGCTGCAGTGGGCACCGGTGCTGTCACAGCTCAGCTCAGGGTCCCTGAGGGCAGAGCAGGGTGCGGGGCCAGCGTCCGGGGCTCTGCAGGGCTCTGCTTTCCCTGCCCGTTCCATTGTCTCAGCCTAGAAAACCTAAAAAGATAGACGGTGAGATCCAGCGAGCTCCAGAGGTCCAGAGCCTGGGCAGTACCACACCTCGGGGTCGGGGCATCACAGGAAAGAAAGAGGGGGTCCCCACAACCAGGACTCAGTCGTGTGAAGCCGGTGACTCCTGTGCAGCAAAACAAAACAAAACAAAACAAAACAAACCACAACCCAAAGAGCAAAACAAGAACCAAAACAAAAAAATTTACCCATAACCCTAACTAAACCAGTAATCGACATAAGTGACATTTTGATACAATTTTTTTTAAAAAAATCAAAAGCAATGCCAAAAAATCCAATAATAACAAAATATTAAAGCTTTAAATAAAGGTGGCTGCGTCACTGCTGTGCCGACCCATACGGGGCCTGAAGCAAAAGGACAAAGCAGTAATTTACTGATTCAGGCTTCCTCCAGCCTTTCGATGTGTGTTTGTACCGGTTTGGGATTTGTAAAGTATTATTTACCAGATTTTATTTTTAGCATGCACTTGAGCTCCCGCACCTCTTTTCACCCCGACACACCCAGCTGGTGTACCCCAGTTCGCCTTCAGCCTTGGGGAAGCCCAGCTCGGCCCCTGCAGAGCCACGAGGGCCCGGAAGGGGGCAGTGTGGGACCGCACCCGAGGCCTGAGATTAAGATCGCAGTTTTGGCACCGAAACCCTTGACCCAGGACGCGCACAGGACTAGAACATGACGGTTCCAGGCTGGGTCCTGCAACGCCAACCCCGACCCCAACCCCAAACCCAACTGTAGTGGATTGGTAACTGTGGTCAATTTTACCACCAGCTGAGCTGAACCAGCAGGGGGCTGAGTGTAGATGGCGCACCGAGGATTGGCGCCAGCACAAAACGGAGACCTTGGAGAGGAGCAAGAGCAGAGCTGTGGGTTCTCTCAGCCTTGTTGCTGTTTGCAGCCATTGGTTCTCCCCGAGGAGCTTCTCATGCTGGCTCCCGTGATATGAACTCGGCTGTTACCACTGGAGGAGCTCTGGACCTCGGTGCTGAGAGTGGCTGTGGTTCACTTTGGGGGAGCTCTGGTCCTAACTTTGAGCATTGCTTCCTGACGCCAGAGGATATGTGTGCTGCTCAGTCTCCAGGAGAAGCTGGTCACGCTGGCGTGCAGGCATGCACTCGACCAGTGGAGGAGCTTTTGACCTCCTTGTCCCTGAGGACGGCTGTGGTGCTATTTGGGGGGCCCTGGTCGCTTGAGGGTCTCTTCCTGGTTCCAGTGCAGAACCTTCAGCCTGCTAAGCTCCTTCACCCCGCTGACGTACTTTCTACCTTGCACGCTGTCCTTTGGGCCTTCCTAGCACAGATCCATGAAATAGACTGGCATGGGTCATTGTCATGGGCTGTGGGTCTTCAGCTCAACCAGGCAGGTAACTGCCATGGGGTTAAGGCACTCTTGGTTGGATTTTCTTGGTCTTTAGTGCTGTGCACTAAGGGTTCCTACACATTCTTTTATTTGACCCCTTGGGTAATCATGATAAATAACACTGTAAATGTGTCCTGTATGTAATTATTCTCCTTGTAACCGCTGACTACAATGCTAACCTAACCCTAACCCAACTCTAGCCTGACCTAACTCTAATCCTATCCCTAAACCTAACCCTAACCTTAACCCTAACCCAACCCTGGGCCTGGCACCCCACCCCCACCCTACCCCCCACACCAACCCTAACCCAGAAGTTCAGGCCCTCCCGGGGGGCCGGGTGAAGGCCCCACTCCCCGAAGCTGTCTGGGCCACAGCCACCCCCTCAGTTCCCACCCCCGAAGGCCACTCTGGGGAGGGAGCATGTTCTCTTTGTGCATTTTATCCTTTACTCATTTTTTACTTTTGGCAAGAGTGCATTACATTTCATAATTTGAAGTGAAAAACCATCAAATGTAAGACTTTCAGAGAGAAAAAAGCACATTTACACCAAAATTAGCTGAGAAAATGTAGCTACAGTGAGCTTCTGGGGGGGCTGGTCAAAGCTATCTGTGGGATGACAGGGAACAGTGACAGAGCCATTGAAGGTGGTTTTGGGGGACCCACTCCCTCCTTGGACCGGTCTCACCCCCAGGGATTCAGTAGCTCCTGACATGGACGTTGTGACAGGTCCCAGCGGCCCTGCCTGCTCGGACCCTTTTAATCCCCAGTCACCCTGCAAGGGATGCTTCGCTGTTTATAGAATTATTCCTATTTCCTAGGGAAACTGAGACCCAGAGAAGTAAAGTAAACGTCCCAAAGTCACATGGCACAAAAGGGTTCTGGCTCCAGAACTGGCCTGGTGCCCGCTCTTGACCCCTGGGCAGGCTGCAGCTCCTGGGTCCCCGGCAACAGTGTGGAGAGTGGGTGCTCCTACCTGCGCCAGCTGTTCCTCCTCCGTTACTAGGCGTGGGCTTTGTGTCCACCCCGGGTCCCCAAGGCTGGGGGCACAGGGCTCCGCCTTTGAAGGGCTCACTTTGCTGCAGGAGCCAGTGGGGTGGGGGTGGTGAGTCCCCCGGGGCTCCAGGCTCAAACTCCTGCCTCTGCGTGGCCCGGGCACCACATTTTCCCTGTGTGCCCTGTGCCTGCCCCAACTTCCTGCTCCTCCCGCTGTGACCCCACTGTCACCCCACCCTGTCTCCTCACCAAATACTCAACTCAATAGCAGCGGCCTGCTCTGAGGCTCCGTGCCCAGAGTAGGACCTTTTCCTTTCTCCCAGCGACTTTAGCTTTGGGGCATGGGAGCAGCTTGCGATTCACTCAGCAGGTGTGGGTGGCCCTGGGCTGCTGTCAGCACGAGGCTGTTGCCCTGCTCAGGTGGGCGTTTGCTGAGTGTGTGGAGTGGACAGAGGGCCAGACCCGGGCTCGTCCTCCTGTCCAGGCTGTCAGGGCTCCCTTCCTGGTGGGGCACCCAGAGCCCTGTGTGCACCCGTTGTTGGAGCCCCTGCACCACAGTGCAGTGAGTCTGGCTGGTCCCGTCCCCGGTCCTTGTCCTGTACCATGTCCAGTGGGTTAGGGGTCTGCCCTCACAGTCCCCTGCCACCCTTCTTCCTTCTTCAGCAGGGCAGAAGTCCCGGCCCCAGCCCAGAGGTATGGGCGGAGAGAGATGAGTGGCAGGGGCCCACCGGGCAGGCGACGGTGATGGCTGGGTTTTCTGTGGGTGTCTGGCTGGTGACCTTTCGGAGGAATGGATTCAGAAGCGACTGCTATTTATTGAGGTCCAGTTCAGAGCCACTGGAGGGGGTCACCTCCTCTGCGGTAAATGTCAGGCCCCCCGTGTGGCTGCAGTGAGAGGCACAGCCCGGTGGGGTGCAGCCGGTGCAGCTCCACAGGCTCCAGGGCCTAGCGGGTCCTCGGAGAGGGCGGTCGAGTCCTCCTGGTTCATCAGGACAGTCATCTGTTGCGTGCGTGCGTGCGTGCGTGCGTGCATGCATGCGTGTGTCCCTATTCGCTTCCCGAAAGGTAGCAGCAGGGCCTTCCATCGAGGTTTTGTGGCAGGGGGCAGAAAACCAGTTTGCTGACGGACAGGGAGCTCCTGGTCATTATTTTCAACAGGGGTGGTCACCAGGGCCAGGGGTCCACCACCCAGCCCCTGCGGTGGCACTGCCATGGGCACCGATGGCAGGAGCTCCTGCCAGGCTGGGCCCCCGCTGCCCAGGCCCCTGTGCTCCAAATGTCCGCCTGCCCTGCCTCCTGGCCTCTGTCCTCTGCGGCCGTGCAACTTAAGATGCAGGGGCCAGAACCAAAGCAGCAGGGTTTGAAGTGGGCTTGGCCACCTTGCCTCGGTCTCAGGCGAGCCCCTGAGCCTTCTGTGCCTCAGTACCCTCAATCTTGCAGATTTGGGACAAGAACAGCACCTGCCTGCAACCCGTAGTGAGGATCAAACCCAGACCCACCTGGAGCAATGTCTGGTCGACAGTAAGCACTGGCTTTGCTGTTCCTTGCACAGTGACTGACCACTGCAGACTGTGGACCTCCACCTCTCTGCGAGCTGGGCTCCTGCGGGACCCCTGGGGCTTTGAGGAGGAGCCAACAGCCGGATCCCCCAGGCTGGGAAGGAATATTTCATCCACTCAGCGGGAGGGCCTTTGAGGATCCGTAGACCTTGAGGAGTCTGAGTCTGAGGGTGGTGGTGAGAGCCAGGCTGTGCCCTGTCCTGCCCAAGGCTCGCTGGACAGGTCCTGTGATTCCCAAACTAATGCTGACACTCACAGACCGCACCTCTTGAACTGAACTACTCCGTACGCAGACCCAGGCCTCCATCAGGGGCACCTAACCTTCCTGGAAGGGGGTCAGGGACCAGGGACCCCTTCACATTAGACTCAGCTCCCTTCTGGGGACCCTGACCTCCCAGAGGGCACTTGGCTTGGGTCCCTAGTGACAGCGAGCTCCGTACATGGCCTTATGTCAAGCCTGGTGTCTGAGCCCAGTCAAGTCCCGATGCTAGTGACCAGATTGGGTCACCACCACCTCCACCACTGTCTTCCCTGTCATGCGGGGACAGTAAGTGATGTCACCAGGATGCTTCTGTCTGGGACAGATGCAAAACCAGACCATGGTGTCGCTGGGCCCATCTGGGAAGTTGGGGCCATGGTCCCTTCTTGCTGTGGGAAGCTGGTGGGAGGAGCCAGGATGGGGAGAAGCTCTCCCTGCCTGCTGTGGGGACAGCAGGGAGTTGGCTGTGGGTGAGGACTGTCACCCTGTCACCTGCAAGGTAGCTTACACACTTGGACAGCGATACAGTGTGGCTGGGTGTGGCCAGCTGGGACTGGAACCGGGCAGCAGGGCCTGGCCCACTGCTCTGAGGAGCTGCTCCTCCCAGGCCTCCTTGTCCTGGGGTGCGAGTCGGAGCCAGTCAGAGGCCTCCCCTCTGCCTCCCTTCCCGCTGCATTCATTCAGTGCATTTATTTTCTGTTTTTCTGTGACTCTTTCTCCCTCTTTGGCTCTGTCTCCCTCTCTTCTCTCCCGAGTCTCTGTCTCTCCTTTTCTATTCCTCTTCCTTTGTCCTTCTTTTCCCTTCTTTTTCCCTCCCTCCTTTTTATTTTTTTTCCCTCCCTCATAACTCCCTTCTCCCCTCCCCTGGGGGGGCTGGGCAGGATTTGCGTTTGTGCCACTATGGGGACCTGACCTTTCGGGTGGTGCCTGGGGAGCCAGAGGGTAATTAGCTTATGTAATCGCTGGCCTGCCCTTTGCTGCAGAGACCCGCAGACCCCCTGGAAATGGGACGGAGCCCTGAGCCAGTGCTGCAGGACACACGGCACCGGTGCAGGGGTTTCGGGGTGCAGGGAGGTATGTGCTGCCCCAGCTGTCCTTGGTCCTTCCCCAGCTTTCCCTGGGCTTCCCAGGGACTCAGTAACACCCCAGTACTTCAGATTCTAAAACACGGGAGCAACGTTTTCTGTTCGCAGTTATGTTTTTGTTTTCCTGATTCTGAGAACAATGCTGGTCAGTCGGGACAGGCAGCTTTTTGCCGTCCTCCTGGCCTCCCCCGCCAGGGAGGCTGTGGCCCCTCTGCCCCTGAGCCTGTGAGTCGCAGTGACAGCTGTACTCATGCCCTTCTTTCTGTAGGACAGAAAAGCACAGCCATAAGAAGTAGCATTTGGGGTCTGCATCTGAACAGCACCCCGAGCGAGGAGATTTAGACCCTCACACACTTCCGGCCTCTGCCGCCTAAAGCGAAGGCCTGAGCCCCCACCAGAGGTCTGGCAGGAAGTTACGGATCCGGTGGGTTTATGCATTTGTGATTTATTTTAAAACTCCTTAAATGGGAGCAATGCAGGAAAGTGTTCGGCCATCCACGTCCAGCTGTGTCTTCTCCACCTCTGTGTCCCCAGGGTCTGAGTGAAGGGCAGCAGGCAACCCCCAGGCCTCTCCTTCCCCACCCTGACTTCTGTCAGCACCCATCAGCTTTGTCTGTCTCTGCACTTTATATAAATGGAATCGTACAGCGTGTTCTCTTTGTGTCTGGCGTCTCTGGCCCAACATTCTGCAGATTTATTTTTATCTCTGATCCCACCAGAGCAGGTTTCCTGAGGCTGGGAAAGATCCCCATAAGCGGGTTCCTGGGTGCTGGGGATGGACAGAAGCAATGGCCCCGTGACCAGATGGCCACAAAGTGTGATTAAGAGGCCAGGTGACCTGTCGTGGCGTTTCACTGCTTAGTTTGATCTGGTCAGTAGGAAACATATATGCTCATGTACATCTGAGAAGTGGGCAAAACCCCCTATGATCGTGCACATATCACCCGGAACTGAACATTAAAAAACTTCCAGTCTTTTTTTTGTTCCACAGAACTAATTAAGTGAACAGTAAAGTTGAAGAGTCCTCTTTGCCTTCAAGCACCTCCGTTCCCGGTTCAGAACCCCATTCCCCCCCCCCCCGAGGGGGGCACCCTCTTGACATTAGAGCATCACGGTGTATTTTGGTTTTATTTCTGAATTGGTCGATCACAGGAGGATCTGAAGTTCCACCTTCTTCTGGCAAATCAGAGTCCGGCCTTGTGGGAGACTCGGTCCTCAGCAGCCATTGGCTGCCTCTGTGCGGCCCCGCCCCCAGGTGAGCCTGCTACTGGGTCCCACAAAGCCCCTGCCCACGTGAGTACGACTGTTCGGACTCTGAGTTCATACTCCCTAATGGACTCCCCACTCAGGGACTCCCCAACCTGTCTGGGCCTTGGGGCGTTTTTTTTTTTTTTTTTTAGAGAAGCCTCCTTTTTGCTGATGTAGGACACACATAAATTCATCTTTTCCATCAAAGTCAGGTTTGACCACCTGCTTTGCTTTCTCCATTGTCAGTGGTCAGTGGGCCTCTTAGGAGATGACTGATAATGAGATGGTAATGATTCAGGATTACGCAAACCCTGTCTGTAAACGGCGGGTAGTAGATATTTTCCACTATGAGGACAAGGTCGTCATTGCAGTTTACAGTCGCCTCTCAGTGACTGAGGTTGGTCCCCAGACCCCATTGATGCCAAAATCCAAGGACCTCAAGTCCCTTGTATGAAGCGTGTGGTGTTTGCATGTAGCCAACACCCTCCCGTTTACTGGAAAGCATTTCTGGATGACTTACAATACTGACTGCAGTGTAAATGCTAAGACTGTATTGTTCGTGGGATAATTACAATAAAATCAGAAGTCCGTACATCTTTAGTACAGACGCTTTTTTTTTCTCCAGAGAGTTTGGATCCGACGCTGGTTGTATCTGCCGAGGTGGATCTGCTGTGTTCTGACCTGTTCTGTGTTCCAGCGCTTCCTATAACACAGCAGCAGACAACCACACAACCCCGCAAGGCTGTGTGCCAAGGAAACGAATCTACACAGAGGTTTGGGGCTGACTTTGCCCAGTGGGCTGTAATGTGTCCCCCTCGGATTTAGTAGATAGGCGTGGTGGAGGCTCTATATTTTTAAAAGGTTCTTTAACTTGAAACAATAAATTGTAGCCATGGCAGAAGTTCCTTTGTGGTAGACATCCCCAATGCGAACGACAGTTCTTGTGCCCTGAAAGCGAGGTGGTGTCAGGTGACTTGCTTTGGGGAAGGAGATGGGAGCAGAGCGACGCATGTCACCTCCAGGCTGAGCTTTTCCAGGCCAACGTGCAATTAGTTCAACCGCGTCTAGGGCCCCACGGCCTCTGTGAAAGGTATGTGTCATGGTGTTGCAACGCCTGTTCTTTCGCAGTGTCGTGGTTCATTTTCTCTTCCTATTACAGAATAGCTGGATAAAGAAAAGAGGTTTGGCGAGCTCACAGTTTCTAAACTTGTGTGCCCAGGACTGGGGGCCCTGGCTGTTCAGCCTCGGAGGAGGCCCCTTCCCTTGGTGTCATGGGGTGGGAAATGGTGCAAGAGAAAGAGGGAGAGGGAGAAAGGGAGAGAGGGCAGCAGGGAGTCAGAGAGATGCAGAGGTCAGGCTTGTGTTTTAAATAAACAGCCTGCGCTCAAGGCAGCTGCGGAGGGTCTGAGTGAGAACCACACCAATCTCCCGGAACGTGCCTGCGACGCCCCAGCCTTTTCCGCTAGCCCTGCCTCCAGCTGTCCTGCCACCCCATGCATCGCCACGCAGAGGTCCAGCCTCGAAACACAGGACTCCCGGGGACCTCAGAGGTCGAGGGCGAGCACTACGTGGAGAGGCGGTGGCGCTCACCAGATCTGCTGGGGAGGAGCAGGGACTTGGGCGGCCTCGGCTGTGCAGAGCTGTGCTCACCGTCCTGCGGGCCACACTGGGGAGGGACAGAGGTTTATAGTAGCTTGAGGTTCTTAGGTGCCAAGCTGGTGAGCCCTTTTATTAGGGTGTGAACCTAGATGTCTCCCAAGAGCCCCTTGCGCTCCTAAGTGGGACTTTTGGAAGGTGATTGGCTGGCGGGGCTCACGGAAGGTGATTGGCTGGTGGAGCTCATGGAAGGTGATTGGCTGGTGGAGCTCACAGCTGACACAGCCTAGCAAGGAGTCTTGTGGGCGTGGCTCCTCCTCTCCGCTTCCCCTGCCCCGCCCCGTGAGCCTTTTTCACCGTGACCCTCAACCTGTGCTGGCTCCCTGGAAACATGAGCCTCTCTTCCTTTGAACCGTGGCTTGTTCTAGTAGTGAGGAAAGTGACTAACACATCTGTAGACATCCAGGTGGAGATATTAGGAAAACAGTTGGAAATTAGAGTTTATTTTAGAAATGATAAACCAAGGTAGCTGGCATATTTGCTTTAACTGGCATAGTTTTTAATAATCACGCGACACAAAAAAGATGTAAAAATATGTAAAAATTGGAGTATTTGACATTTATAATATCCAAATTGTTCAGTTTCTTTTAAAAATGGCTCTGGCAGTTGGAGGCAGCGATCCTCCGGGGTTGGGGTACATCTCCCTCTTTTTTAACAAAATGTGGGCTTCACAGCTGTCACCTCTCCTGGAAATATCCTTGACCTTGAACCTGTCAGTTGCCTTTTGTTGTTTTTCCCAAAGCAAAGAGGAACTTTATTTGTCCACTCCTGGGTTGCTGTTGAAAGTCGGTAAACATGTTGGTGTAGGGATATCATGTTTCCGAGTAAACAGCACAGTAATATCCTTTTTCCTCTACCGGGCCTAGTTTGTTTCATGCTTGAGTGTAGCTTAGTCCATTTGCTGCTGCTAATAACACAGGCTGGGCAAATTATACAGAGGTATTTGGTTTTTGCTCACAGTTCTGGCCGAGGTTGAAGAGCTGCACCCAGGGAGGGTCGGTGGTCACCTTACTGTGTTGGTAGTGGGCCCTGGCAACATTTGGGTGGCTTCCTTCGATTTTGTTGGTCTAAGGGTCTGACTGGACTCCCATGTTTGGTATAATTGTTTCATAAAAATGAGTAGGAGAAATAGGAAATTGCTGACAAGGACAAGAAGTAAAGGTCTCAGTCATCAATGCCACAGAATTGGTGTCATTGGACATGGCAAAGCGGGTGCTTAATGGAAGTGAATGTAATGATTTTAATTAAATCTTTAAAGGAAAATTCCCACTGGAAAAAGGAACTCTTCTGCACTGTTGGTGGGAGTGTAGACTGGTGCAACCACTGTGGAGGTCAGTCTGGAGATTCCTCAAAAAGCTGAGTCTGGAGGTCCCATTTGACTCAGCCATTCCACCTCTAGGAATATTCCCAGAAGATCTGAAAACATTATACCACAGTGATATATGTGCACCCATGTTTATAGCAGCACAATTTGTAATAGCTAGATCCTGGAAACAACCTAAGTGCCCATCAACTGAGGAATGGATAAAAAAGTTGTGGTATTTCTATACAATGGAGTACTACTCAGCTATAAAGAATGATCACTTTGAGATATTTATAAATAAATGGACACGACTTGAGACCATACTCATAAGCGAAATAAACCAAACTCACATGTGTAAATACCATATAGTCTCCCTAGTATGAGAGTTGGTAAGAGTGTATAAGATTTTATGGTAATCATGAGTCCCCATCTCATAGCTTTGAAGCCTTTCAATGTTTTCATTCATCATTTGGAATGGTTTTATCCTGGTTTGTTTGACTTTATTATACGTGATGCTATGAACAGCTGTTTTGAAGAGAACAAAACATTATGACAGCTATTGCTGATTTAATACTGTCCTTCTTAGAAGTCCTACCAAGCTTCTATTCTTCTATTTCCATTGGTTCTATCTATCACATTGTGTCTTATTGGGATTGGAATATGTGTGAAAGTATAAACAAAATTTTTTATTGAAAATGAGATATTATAGTACCCATTGATCATTCTCTGTTATTCGGTTCAGAATGCCCTGTAATTCTTTCACTCTTTGAATGGTTTTATACCTTTTTGTTATGTTTGATATTATCAAACATAACAAAAAGTTTGTATTTGAAACTATGCCCAACTATAGCAGAGGAAGAAATATTGTGATAGCTATTGTTAATGTCCGGTTGTCTTAATGTTAAGTATTGTGTTGCCTATGTTGTCTGGTTCCGATCCGCTCTGTACTGACCTCTTTTGTCTTATTCTCTTTAAAATAAAATGTAAAAAAAAAAAAGAAAAAAAAAAAAAAAAAAAATCCCCACTAAAGAACAGACACCAAACTTGAAATATGGCACAATTACATCTGAGGGCAAAGGGTAGTTAGAGACTTTGTAAAAATGTTTTCACTTTCTAAGAAGGAAAGCTCCCAAATAGCATGAAGGGAGACTGCTAGGATTCCAAACACTTACCCTTCACATGGGCGTCCGGGGAAGTATGTTTGAGGGTTGGAGGAGCCCGCAGTTTTCTCAGGATTTTCTTTCGCAGACCATCCTGGACAGCAGGTATCCTTGGGCTGACTGGCTCTGACTGCGTCACCAGCCGCCTCTCCCTTCACAAGTTTTGAGTGCTGGTGGGTCAGGCGTCATCCTATGTGTCACATTTGCAGGCGAGGAAAGCCTGGGTGACCTGACCCCTGTCCTACTGGGAAGGCTGACCTATTAGGGGTAGAAGACAGCAGTCCAGAAATGTCACAGACCAATGTAAAACAGCTGATTTGTTGCTCTCCTAGTGCAGAGAAGGCAAGACAGAGAAAGTGGTTACTGGGAAAGGTCACCGGCTGAGAGTCCTAGGTGACTTGGAGTTTACTGGTGCAAAGGAAAGGAAGTATTGACTGGCCTGGGATTTTACTTCACTTATAAACTCATAAATAACCTGTTCGGCATCTTGGGCACTGCCAAAAGGCAGAGACTCCTGGGTCAGAGACAAAAGACTTTATCACTCTCAGCACAGGAAGTAGCGTGAGCGTCAGCAAGTGCTGGTCCTCTGCCCCCAGGCCCCAGGAGAAGCACGAAGGTTGTTCCATGGTTTGTGTCTGGACGTCCCCCAAAAGCCTCATGCGGTCATGGGTTTTTTGGAGGTGGCTGAATCTAGAGTGTGTCATTGATTTGCGGTGCAGTGCTGAGATTAAGGGTGCTGGGATTAAGGGTGGGCGATTGCTGGGTCAGCCCACCGATTGGGCTGGCACCGCTGTAACCCTGGAAGACTGGATACAATATCTAGGGGACGGGAGGGGGCTCGTCTCCCTCTCCCTTTTGCTTTTGTTGCTTTTGCTATCTTCGCTGCCGTGAGCTGTTGCCCCTCTGCCGTGTGCCACTCTGCCTTGGAGCCAACAGATTGTGGAAACCTCTACAAACTGTGAGTTCAATAAACCTTTCCTCCTTAACTTGGAGTGTGGCATATTTTGTCTCAGCAACAAGAGAAAAATAATGACGACAATGGACTTGTGTTACAGCTGAGGGACACAGCGCTTGGGAACCAGCCACTCCCTACAGGCAGTGAGCCCTGCCCCTGCTCCTGAGACTCCTGAGGGAGACCTTGCCTCGGCCCCTCGGCCTCAGGCTGCAGGCTGCAGAAACAATGCTGAGGTGTGGGCAAGGGTGGAGACTTCACTCTCCTACCTGGGGCCTCAGCTTCTAGGTCATTGCTGCTGTAATAAATTACCGCAAGTTTAGGGGCTTAAAGCAGCACCCTCGGCCATCTCACAGCCCTGGTGTCTGCTAGGGTCTCCCTAGTTCCCAGGCGAAATGTCAGCAGCCTGTGCCCCCATCTGGAGCCCTGAGGAGATTCTGCTTCTAAGCCCATTCAGATTTCAGACAGAAGACAGCTCAGCGTGGCTTCAAGACCCAGCTCCCTGCCCCCTTGCTGGTTGTTGTGGGAGTGTTAACTCTTCAAGCTGCCGCTGTGCATGGCTGCTTCTGTTTCCCAAGCGTCTACCACCCATCAAACCCTTGTTTTTCAATCTTTCTAATACCCTTTCTTCTCTTTTTTCTTTTCTTTTCTTTCCCTTTCTCTTCTCCTTCTCTCCACTTTCCTCCTCCCTTTCCTGTCTTCTCCTGTCCCCTTTTCTTTCTCATCTCCTCTTTCCTTCTCCCACCACCTCCTCTTGTAGGGAGCTGTTGAAACTGGAGATTGATCATGTGTGTGGGGCTAAAGCAGGGCCAGCCCTGAAAACACAGCCTAAAACAAGCCAGGTAACAAGCTGTTCCAGCTCCAAGGAGGCCAGGGGCCCAGGCCAGCCAGGCAAGCAGGTTGCCAGGCAGCGGGGTTGAAATTGGTACCCTCTTTCTGAGTGTACAAATAAAGGTACCCCAGCGGCTGAGCAGTTCCTTCTCTCCCATCAGGAGAGAGGGCTCCACCGACCTCAGCTTCACCTCTTTCCTTTATTTTCTCACCCTCTCACTGTCCTTTCCCCTGGGGACATCTAGGGTTGCAGCCGGTCACTACATTCTCTTCCTTCTCCTCCTCCCCCTTCCCTCTGAATCCATGTTTGCAGAACATGTATGTCTTGTGTGGTGTTGATATCTATTTATAACACATCTTAGTTCCCTTTTCATCCCCTTTCTCTCCCCTTCCTCCCATCTCCCTCCATCTCTGATCCCATATGAGAAAGATCTATTATTTGTCTTTTATTTATAATTTGGGTTTTCATATATATGAGAAACATATGGGATATTTAAGCCTGTGCATCTGATTTATTTCACTTAACTAAATTATTGTCTCAAGGTGTATTCCTTTTCCTAAAATGACTCAGGTTTATCTTTCTTTATGGCAGAGGTTTATCCATTCATTTGTTGATGGACATGTAGGCTGCTTTGAAGATTTAGATATTATGAATTGCACTGCTATAAACATGTGTATGCACGTATCACTGGGATATGATGTCTTTCAGCTCTTTCAGGAAGATGCGTAGAAGGAGAGTAGCTGGGTCAAATGGACTTTCTGAAAAACAGAAAAAGAGTTTTGAGAAATCTCCATACCAATATCCATAGAGATTCTAATTTACATTCCAACCAACAACTCTCGGAAGAGTCCTTTTCCCCTGAAGCCTCTCCAGCGTTTGTTATTATTTGATTTCTTTCTGAGAGTAAGATGGACTTCCTTTGCAGTTTTAATTTGCATTTCTCTAATGGCCAGTGATGTGGAGCATTTCTTCACGTATTTATTGGCCAGATGTTGTTCCTCATCTCCCCTTCTGTCTCCTCCTCTTCCTCCTCCTGTTCTTCTTCCTCTTCTTCCTCTTTCTCTTCTTTTCCTCCTCTTCTTCTTCCCCCCTTACTCTTCTTCTTCCTCCCTCCTCTGACTTCCCCTTCCTCCATCTCTTCCCCTTTCTCCTCCTCCTCCTCCTCCTTCTCTTCTTCTCCTTCTTCTCCTCCTCCTCCTCCTCCTCCTCCTCCTCCTCTTCTTCTCCTTCTTGTTCTCCTCCTCCTCCTCCTTCTGTGAAGTGCCTGTTTCAGTTGTTCACTTTTTTGATGGAATATTTTATTGTGAGAAGTTTCATTTTTTTTTAGTTTTTAAAATATATTCTAGTTATAAGTTCACTCTCAGGAATATCTAGCAAAAATTTCCCCATTCTGTAGGTTTTCTTTTTACCCTGTTAGTTGTTTCTTTTGCTGGGCAGAAGCCTGTAATTTGATATGATCCCATTTTTGATCCTCGGTACTATTTCCTGTGCTGCTGCGGTTCTGTTCAGGAAGTCCTTGACTATGCTTATAACTTCAAGTGTTTCACCTATTTTATCCGCCAGTAGGCTAAGTGCTTCTGCTTTAATGCTTAGTTCTTTGGTCCATTTTGATTTTTAGAAGATCAAATACTTGACTATGACTAGGGTTATTTAGGCACTCTATTCAGTTCTGTTGATCATCATGTCTGGTGTTTGTGTCAGTACCATGTTTTTTAAAATCATAGTATGTATGTATGTGAGGGTCAAAATCGCAAGGCAAATGAGGTTGGTTGCAGGCCCAGATCATGTACTTGGGGGTCTTGGGAGGGGGCAGGGTAATGTTTATTTTGGTTTTCTGATATTTTGACGTAGTCGTGGTCACAGTCTATCTGGTTTCCTGATTCTTGTTCTAAAGCTTCCGATTGTTTCCTTGCCCTTGCTCTAACTCCTACTTCATTTTGGAGGCTGTAGTCACGACCAAGGTGCCTTGAAGCACTTGAGGTCACTCTCAGGTCAGGTTTGACGGTGGACGCCTGCATTATCAATTGCTTCCTCAGCGGCATGCATCTCCACTGCTTTTGGAAACCATCTCCGGATTTCTTTCTAGGTTAACACTTTCCTCTCATTTGACTGTGTGGCCTGTGTGTTGTGGTCCACTCTGTCCTATGCCTAAGCCACTCAGTACACTTCATTTCTCCCACTGCACTGATTGGCTCAGGAATGGACATGTCAACTCAATCAAAGTCAGTGAGACACAATGAGACTTTTTTTTTTTTTTTGGAATCCTGGAAAATGGTTTTTCCCAGGATTCCTCTTACTCTGCTTGATTCTGAGAGCAAGGAGAGTCAAGAGCAGCTGCAGCCTCTTGTGACCGTGAGTGAGCTTGTGTGAGAATGAAGTCACGGTGGACATTATACTGACCCCTCCCCACTTTTTACAGTTCTCCTATCAGTAGTCATATGTAGTACAGAAAGAAATCAGCCTGGCTGACCAAAGGAGATAATCCAGGGGTTGACTGGGAGATAAGGACTGGCCATGTCTGGCCAGTGAGAGCCCCTGGAGAGATTTATTTGCCAGGTGGTCACGGGAAGCCACCTGCCAGAGGTGAACGAGAAGGCATGTGGCCCTTACCGAGAATGGGGCCCGTCCTACACCTCTGAGGGAATTCAGCCATAGAAGAAACTGAGACTGGAAAAGCTAAGGAAGGAAGGACACAGCAGATAGATTTTTGGAAACATTAAGTTAGAACAGTAGGCTGGGCATTCAGTTTCTCTGGCCCTCCTCTTTGTGATCTAAGAAATGTCCTTATTGTTGTGATGATGCTGAAAACAGTCCGATGGCCCAACCTGAAGGAAATTGGAATGCAAAGATGTTAGGTCGTGGTGATATTGCTTAAATCCTGTATCAAACCACGCCCGAAGTGAGTTTCCTCTTAAGCTTCCCTGTTGGCTATTTTGGTTGCCTTATTTTTTCTTACAACCAAGAGAATCCCGGTACATGTCCATACCTATAGGAAAATACAGAAAAATCACCACTACAATATTTTCTGTGCTGGAGGGATTACCCAGCTTTCCATTACTGGGACCAAATGCCTGACATACACAACTTAAAGGAGAAAGGGTTTATTTTGGCTCACGGTTTCAATATGTGGTCGTTGGGGTATAAGGTAGAAGAATGTAGTGAAAAAAATTTGCTCAACTCATAGCATCAGGGAAGAGGGCCAGAGAAAGAAGAAGCCAGGGGCAAGGGTATGCCTCTAACTCATGCGGTCAGTATCTACTTCCTCCAGCCGGGTCCTACTGCCCACCTGTACACACAGCCATGAACCCATCAATGGGATAACCCAGTCATGGGCTGGGGGACCCATGATCTCATTACCTTACAAAAGTTCTACCTCTGAACACAGGTGCCTTTTGGGGAAGGGCATTTTAAATCCAAACATAACAGATGGCAATGTTTTATTTCCTCTTGTCAGTTCCAAACTCCAAAATGCACCAAAATCCCAAAATATTATTTCAGTTTGATACCAGTGCTCATTCGGTGACAAAGCCTGAACCAAAGTGATATATAGCTCCTTGGAATCTTTCTTCCAGTTGGTGTGGCTATTCCTAACTTTCACTACAAAAATATTAACGGATTTAATTTTGTGGGGCTTCCCAGACCTTGCCAGCAAGGTTATACAATATATATAGTCCATGGTGTCCCTGAGGTACACAAGTTTCTAAATTTCTAGACAATCTGGTGCCAGGCTTTGGACACTTGAAACAGAGACCCCACAGAGACACTGTGTTTCAGTGTGTAAGACCAAGACTCACATTTTCCACACTTTGAGTTTTTATTCGATTGTGACATTCTCTTCTAACTCAAACTCGAGAGCTCCTAGTTTGTCTTGGTCTGAAACGTGCTTGTGACAGAATCTGTTCTGGATCCCCAACCCAATTACGTTTGCCTCATTTCAGAGACTGCTCTTGTTGACCGAGGCGGCCTGGTGTTCGTTGCTGTGATGGATTTCCGCATTGTGTGTATGGGTTCAATGGCTGCGTCTTGACCTTGGGAATGCTGTGGTATTTTACAGTGTGTTGTGACATTTATGGGCCCATTTGGACACCCACAGAGAGGCTGATTTCCATAGATGAAATGTCAAGCTTGAAATCATCCAGGGTAATTGAATTGTTGAGCGTTGTCCACTTCGATTCTCAGCTGGGCCATTGACTGGTCGCTTGGCCCCGTTATGAGCCGATGAGAGCAGGCCAAAAGGCTTGATGTGGAGAGGTCAGACTGGGAGCCAGGGAAGTGGGTGAACCGGGAGGATCACAGCGCGGCGAAATCCGATACCCACAGAAAGGCTGCCCCATCTTCACTTCCTTAAATGAAAGCACACGCGTACTTAGTTGGTCAATAAGCTATAGAAAATAGAAAAAACCAAAACGCATCAATGGAGGTTACTTAGATGTTGTTTATTTTAAAATCTAGCCAGCTACGTATCCGCAGGAGCAAAATGGGAAAAAGGAATCCCTGTTTCAGTGTCTGCGTAGCAGTAGTTGTAGGGGACGTAAATCTGGAGCAAGCTTCATTTAAATTAAAAGGCAGCATAAAAACATCATATCATTGCTATTTACTAGGTTTCTTTTTTTTCAGTACTGAGAATTGAACTGAGGGTCTTCACACTAAGCCAGATCTGTAGCTCTTTAAAAATGTTTTATTTAGCTATAGGGGCTCACAAATTCAACAAATTACCTGGGCTGGGCTCCAATTCATGATCTTCCTGCCTCAGCCTCCCAGAGTGCTGGAAATACAGGTGTGTTCTGCTGTTTCCTACATAACTAAATGTATTTGTATGCAGATTGTCTCAAGGACAGGTGTGTCTCCAGGTGCACCATGCCCACTTCCTCTGCTGCTGTGTGCCCTACAGGAAGGGCCAGTTAGCCCCAAAGGCCTTAACCTGCCATCAAGATGTCCAGTCTTGCTGAAGTTTCAGCTGTCCACAAAGGGTGTGGCCCGATCAGCTTCTGGGCATCCCCAGAAACAATGTCTGCCCACAAATCTCCCTAAGTCAGCTGTCGGTCAACACAGACCAGTCAGTTAGCATCAAAGTTAGAGTCAGCTCTCCTGCATGTTTCAGGAGTCTCTGATGGACCTGTTGGCATCCTGTCTAGCCTTGGGGTCCAGACACATCCAGAGGCCACGCTTTTTTGCTGGGTCTTTTTGATGCCCAGCTGTTGTGGCCACACAGATAACATGGAAGAGGACTCCTAGCCTCATTCTGTGATGAGAATTAGAACAAACGAGGGCTGGGGATGTAGCCCAGTGGTAGAGCACCTGCCTAGCATGTGTGACTCCCGGGGTTCCACCCCCAGCACTGAAGACAAGAATGAAAACAGCCAGCACCGGCCGTTGGAGGTTCCTCCCCAGCCACGATGTCAACTTCCTCCTGCACGGGGATCTGTGATCCCTGCGATGCTGAGGGGGAGACCAGCCAAGCCGCTGCTCCGTCTAGGCACTTTGCTCTACTCTGGTGGGGACATCTGATCACAAGAAGAGACCCACATTCCTTCAGGGGTAAATGCCTTGCCCTCAGTGGTGGCCCAGATGCCAAAACATTAGGATCAAATAGAGACGAGCCTGGCCAAGCATCCAAGTGTTTAGTCTACATTGGTCTAAACATCTGAGTTACTGCAAACATCTCTGGAGTTAAAAGAGCCACATGGTCTGGTCCCACACAGAGCAGCCTGGGTCAGGAGAAATGAAAGACACATGGTTGGAGGAGGGTGTGTTGTAGGTGTGCAGGGATGCTGCAGAGAGAGGATGAGACAGCTCAGGCTGTGTTTATTCTCTAGGGCTGCTGCACCTAAGTAACATAACTGGGTGGCTTAAATTTATTCTCTCACTTCTCAGGATGAGTCTGAAGTCTAGGTTGGCAGGACCACGTTCCCTCTGAAATAGGCAAGGTGGGATCCTTTCTGGTCTTCTCCTAACCTCTGATAGGTTGCTGGCAATTTTTAGCATTCCTGGGCTTATAGATGTGTCACTCAGATTTCTGCCTCTGTAACAGCACAGCTGTTTCCTCCCTGTGTGCGTGTCTTTCTCCTTTTCTTCTAAGGGTACCAATCATACTGGATCAAAAGCCCAGAGTGAACTCATCTCAATTTAATTAGTCATATCTGCAATGTCCTTATTTCTAGATAAGGTCATCATATCAGTTAGGGTTCACTAGAGGAACAGATTTAATATATAAAGTATATATATGCTATATAAAGGATTTACAAAATCAGCTTAAAATGGCCGCCTGTGGAGTCAGGGGAGGAAGAATGGAAAATGGCCGCCTGTGGAGTCAGGGGAGGAAGAATGGAAAATGGCCGCCTGTGGAGTCAGGGGAGGAAGAATGGAAAATGGCCGCCTGTGGGCTGGAGGGCAGGAGGAGCCAGCTGAAAGTCTAAGACGTGGAGCTTACTGCAGAGTTTGGTGTGAGTCTGTGTTGGGGAGGCAAAGGATCTGCATGCAAGGCTGAAGAGTCTGCAGTGGAAGCCTGAGGAACTGGAGACAAACGTCCAAAGGTGACAGTAAACACGGGAGCTCCTCTGGAGAAGCAAAACAGGCAGACTCCCTTCTTCTTTTCTTTTTTCTAAGGTATCAGCCTGCCATTGGTGCTACCCACATCCCGGGAGGTTCTTCCTCTTCAGTGTGAGGCCTACACATCTACCATCCCGAACACCCGGAACTGTGCTCCACTAATGCACTGGACATTTCTTAATCCATTCCAGTTGATGTCACAGTTACCTATCACAGTCACATTCACAAGATCTGGAGGATGGACTTCAACAGATCTTTTGGGGGACACTATGCAACCCATACCGCTGTTTTCTCAGACCTAAGGAGCTGTGGCAGGTGATGGGCATGGCCATCTTGGTCAGAGATAATGACAAGACTCTAGAACAGCTGTTCCTTTGTGTGTGGGCTCTTCCAGGCTGGGAACCCCATGAAAACCCGAGTTGCTCACCCGAGGGCTGGGAGAGGCAGGTTGAGAAGCAGAGACACGTCCAGGAGGCAGGGAGAAGTCTTTGGACAGGTGGCCCACCCTCAGTGCCAATGGGCTGGCTCTGACAGGTATAAAATGCTAACCAAGGGGTTGGTGTGTAGGGCCAGGAACACCTGGCCCTGTCTACGCCAGGGTGGGAGCTGTGGGCAGGCCAGGAGGGTGGCGGGCTTAGATCCCCGGGGAAGCCTTTCTGGAACTCTACCCTTGACAGCGAATCTTGGGCTCGTTTCTGCCCTTGAAACATCTGCCTTCCTGCAAATGTCTCAGCACAGAAGGGACACTGTGGGCACACAGCATGAGCCGGGAGCAGGGCTCAGTCTACAGCGCTGAAAAGAAGAGACCTAGACAAACACTTCTAAAATTACATCAAGCCCCTTCAAGCC
>PVJX010024944.1:0-27516 GCA_004027295.1 Dolichotis patagonum | reverse complement strand
GCCTAGGAGGTTAGTCTGTGGAGGTGTTCCAGAGATGGCTGACATGTAAGACAGTACACCACAGAGGGAAAATCTGCTTTGATCATTGGTGGCAACGTCCAATCGTCCTGCAGCTCAGATGGAATAAAAAAGGGAAGAAGGAAGTCAACCTGCATTTGCAAGCTTGATTCTACTGGTGGAGGTGTGTATTTTGCTTCTTGCATTTCTGTGGACATCAGACTCTAGCTTTTTCAGTGGACTTAGATCAATGACTCCCCAGGGAAATTCCATGCCCAAGTATTGCCATGTTCCCTCGTTTTAGGAGACTTATAGCTCCTTGGATTGAACAGTTACTGGATCCTCTTACCTCTACAGCATACAGCCAGTCATTGTGGACCTATCCAGCCTCACTTCCTGTAAGCTAGTATAGGAAATCCCTTTTTAAAACTATATACACATGCATACACACACGCCATATTTTTTTTACTGTTGCTCTAGAGAATCCTAACCAATATTCTATGGCTCTCCTCATTTCAAAGCAAGAGAAGCCTGTCTGAGTCTTCACTCTCTCCTTGCAAAGATTCAACAATGAAAACTAGACATTTCTGTTTTCTCCGATAGAACAGAAAAGATAGCCTCTTCCTTTTACAGAGCAAAGTCCATGTGTGAAGTGTGAGGCCAGCGTAGGAAGGTAGACTGATTAAAAGAGGCAAAACCAAAGTAAACAAGCAACTAAGAGATGAGGTTGGATTTTGCTAAGCCGGAGAGAGACAAAGAACTTGAACTACTGGCTTAACAATCTGAATCTCTCCCGGGTTTAAGAAACAGTTCTAAAGAACCTGAAAATTTTCACCACATTCCTTTCTCCTTAAAGTACTCCATGTTACCTTGAAGGGCAAGCTATTTGCTTAGTTTGTGTTGATTTGAAGAGTAGAGTGGTTAGGAAGCACGCTTGGAGCCCTCCAGAACTAGCTCCGATATATGACAGGAAAGCGGTTGGGTGTCGGCTCCTCCAGCTTCAGAGCCTGAAATTCCAGCACCTCAAGTAAGTCCGTGGATGGTGAAGTTCCAGAATAAAGATCTGGAAGATCTCCTCTTGGATACTCACAGCCATACCATAGTGCTGAGAACACCACTTGGCACTGAATAAAGCATCTTTGTCTACAGGAAATGTGCTTCAACCTGGAGCTGGGGTCATCATGGTATCACGGCATCACCGAGTTTCTGAGGTAACCTTTGCCACTTTTAGCTCCAAGTTGGCCAGTGTGACTCTAGAGTGGGTCCTGTCCTCATGGAATGCAGTCTGTGGGTGGTTAAGGGTCAGGATGAATACAAGGCACTGAAGAATCCAAAGCCCTTGTGACCCCACTCCTGTGGACCCAACCTTTCTCCTGCTTTGAAAGAAGTGTGTGATCTGGCCCTGGGCCACAACAGATAAGTTTGGGACTAGAGCAAAGGTTTTCAGTGGACTGATTCTCACCAAAGTCAATTACTGTTTGCTTCTTGTAAGTGTGGACTCTGTCCCATTCATCATGTAAATAACCACATTAACGTGGTGAACAACATTTCTTATTTGCTAGTTAAGCAAGCTGGAAAATTCATCCCAAACAAGAGCAGCTGGGGCGTGGAGCAGAACCTTGGCTCAGGAGGAGACATGCATAAGCCCTGGTCAGCTAGTCCTTTAGCACTTCCCGAGACAGGGAACAGTGGTTCAACTACTTCCATATGAGGATTCAAGACCTGCTCAACATTATACTTGCAGCTCCATGGACTAGCAAGCAACTGAACAGAGAAAAGAAATCTGTAAGAACTGGAAAAGATTTGGACTTCTTAGCCTGCGGTATCTTACTACACTTATCATCCAGCCCCATCTCCTAGTTGGTTACTCACCTTGACTTTTCCTCCCCCAGCCAGCCTGTCTGCCTACTATTTCCTCTACTGTGCCTTTCCTGTCTCTTTGGGACTCTTAATTTCAAGTCTGCCTTTGCTAAACCCTACCCAAATACAGCCTCAATATTTGGGCATGGTTTCCTCAATTTCTTAAAATGACTTTCCTTTGCAATAACTACCCATGTGGGTCCACAAGAGCTGGCTGTGCCATCTGTCCCTACTACTTCAGTCTCTGTTGGTGGATTCATTTTCTGTGTATTGGTCAGGCTTTAGCTAGGACACAATAATGTAAGCATCTTTCAGGAGGTGGCCTTTGCTCAGTAGGTATTTGGTGAAATCTTGCTGAATTTGATGAAGAAGTAATTAACCAAGTGTTATGGATTTAGGGCATCTGGAAAGAGTTTGAAAAGCCTAGAAAGCCACCTGCCTGTAAGAGTCCCATAGATTCTGACTCTACCTAGCTCAAGGGTTCACAATTCTGATTGCACACGAGAATCTCCAGGCACATTCATGGCTAGAGATTTTGAGCTGTGTGAGAGGGGTTGGCACTGTCTTTAGGGCATCGTACTATTGTACTACTGGCCGAGGCACATTACCGCTCTGAAGAGGGAATACTTCTGGTGTTACCCAGGGTGAGGGTGCGAAGAGCTCCAGAGTTAGAAGAATAGTGCCCAACAGAAATCGTCCAGGTGGGACCATGAAGTCCCAGCCCCGTGAGGCTGGGCTGGTAGCGTCACAGGCCTTCTACTTGACATATGGTTCCTACTCTAGAATCCTGTCCCAAGAGCAAGCCCAATTCTCTGCGCTTTGGGGGAAACAGATGTCTTGTTTTCATGGCTGAATCTTCAGAGGGAAAGAAGCCTGTGGTTCAAACAGGCCTCCCTTGCGTTGGCCTGAGGGGAGTCATGGGATGAGAAGGCATGTGTCTGTGGAGGCCTGCAGAGACAGGGTCTGCCCACGAAGTTACCCACCCCTGCCAGGTTGTTGCTCCGGTGTAGAAACAGCAGGTTTGTGGCCCAAGAGCACCAGTCTGCTTTCTGTGAAAGACTGGCAAGGCAGAGGACCACTGCATTGTCTCACTGTCTATCTCAGTGGCATCCCAGAGACGGTCCACTTGTCAACTATCAATAATCAGTGCACATGTGGGCTGCAGGTAGTGGCCAACACAGCTGGTAAGTTGTGACTTGGTGCACAGTTCCACATCTCGGCCTTCTCTCACCGATTTGGCTCAGCACACATAGTTCTGGCTAGGATTAAGGGTACAGGTACTACATGCACCCCTCCCTAGGGCAGGTAGCCTGCATACTATATAAGGGACAGAAAGAGTCTTATCCCTCCCGTCCTCATTGCCTTTGTTATCTCCTGCCGCCATGAATTGTTGCCCCTCTGACATAGGCCACTCCGTCTTGGAGCCAGCCAATTACAAACTAAAACTTCTAAAACTGAGCTAAATAAACCCTCCCGCCTTTATTTCAGGTGTCAGGTATTTTGTCTCAGCAAGAGAAAAGTACAAAACACAATATCTATCTGGGAATGGGTTCCCAAAAAATGGCTTCTTGGCTTCCTGTTTCAGAAATCTGTCAGGTGAAACATGTGGGCAAGCATACTGGGAAAACACAGCATGTGTATTTCCTTGTGGGACTTAAGTCTGGATGCTGCTAAAAATAAAGTGCTAGTTTTGCTTCTATAAAGCCATGGGCGGCTTCCTGTTATGTAACAATTCATTTTACTAGGCTGTCTGTGCCTTTGCCCCTAATCTGGTTTCCAGGTAGAAACACCTAGCTCGCAATGGGTACAATGGGGACATAGTCAGTTCTCTCGTGATTCGGTCACCCCCACCCAAACTAAAGCTCCATGTGCCTGCAGTGAATGGACCCAGAAAGGATGGAGTTCCCAATCCCTCCAGCAAGGGGAGAGATCGGAGCCCAGGCAGAGCATGTCTGGTGTTGGGAAGACAGACTAAGGAAGGCTGCCAAGGCGAAGACAAACAGGCCAGGCTCTCTTGAGCACTTGCTGTCACTCACTTCCTCTGTTGAGTGGGTACTGACAGGAAGATTTGCTGGAGACATACAGATTCAATGCTGTTCTTCTAGAGAATCCTAATTAACACTTCATTGTGCTCCTCACTCCGAGGCGAGAGAAGCCTGAGTCACAGGCATCCTTTCTTCTCTCCTTCCAAAGATTCAACAATGAAAACTAGACATTTCTGTTTTCTTCAAACAGCAGAAAAGAGGGCTTGTTACTGTGCCTGGCCACTAGCACAAAAGCCCTGTCAAGTATGAGGCCCCTGTGAGCACAAAGGCTGACTGAAAGCAGAAGAGTCAAGGTGAATAAGCCACTGAGATGAGGTTGGATGGTAACTGTGGAGACAGACAGAGGGAGACATAGAACTGTAGGATAAAGTCGGAGCCTCTCCAAGTTCCTAGACATAATTTTCTTAGACTTGAAAATTTGCATCATGTTTCTCTTTCCAGAGCTAAAAGATTCCATGTTGTCTGAAAAGGCTGGCCACCTACATAGTTGATGCTGATTTGAAGAAAAGGGTACATGGGTAAGCAAGCCTGTCACCCTCTGGCACTGGCAGGGTATATGACAGAAAAAACTGCTGAGTGGCCTCCCTTGATCCAAACCCTGAAATTTCAGAGCCTCAGGTGAATCCATAGATGCCTCAAGTTCCCAAAGAAAGATCTGGAATGTGTTCTCTTTAATACTCATAGCTGCACCATAATGGCCCAAATACCATTTGATACTCAATGAAGGGCTTTTGCTCACAGGAACTGTGCTTCCTTCCAGAACTAGGGCCATGATGGCCTGCACCTCTTAGTTTCTGAAGTAATCTCTGTGACTTGTCGCTCTCTGTTGGTCATGGTGACTTGCGTGGGTCTAGTGTCCCGTCTCCAAGACTCAGTCTGTGGGTTGTGGAGCAACCACTCATTGAGGTAACCTGAGTGCTTGCAACTCTGTTCTTCTGGACCCAACTTTCCCCTGCTTTCAGGGATGTGTGTTTCCTGTCCCTGAGCCATGACAGACAGGGTCTGGAAGTAGAACAAGTGTGCTCAGGGGACTGATTTTTGCCAAAGTCAACTTGTTGCTTATCTTTTGTAAGTGTGGATTCTGTCTTATCAATCATGTAAATAATCACATAAGCATGCCCAACAGTGACATTGTTCATTTACTAGTTGAGCAAGCTGGAAAATCTAGGCTGTCCCATTAACAGAAGTTAGGACAGGTAACAGAGCCTTGGAGTAGGGTGGAGAGGGGGTGGAGAAGCCCTGGTCAACTTTTCCTTTAGCACCTGCTCTCCCAAGGTGGGGAATCAGTGTTTAACCTACTCCTGTGTAAGCCAGGGATTTAGCTCATTGGCACAAGTGCCTGCCTGGCAAGCATGTGGTTATGAGTTTGATCCCCAGTACACACACACCAAAGAAAAAAAAAACCAGAAAATTACTCCTATGTGTAGGTTCAAGACCCCTTTCAACCATCTGTCTGCCTGCTATCCCCCTACACTCCTTATTGTTTTCCCCTTGCAATGCTGTCCTTATCTTGTTCTCTGCGCTGACTAAACCCAAACACAGCCTCACTATTTGGGCAGGGCCTCCCTGAGCACTCTGGCTTAAATTGAGAGAACTTCCTCTTCAACGGTTACCGACATGCTTCCCTGTGAGGGGCTGTGCCATGAGGCACTGCTGCTTCATTCCCTTGGTGCTTTGTGTACGACAAGATGGAGTAAGCACCTCAGCATCTCTCACAGGGTTCATCGATAGATGCCTTACTCTCCTCACCACTGAGACACCAATGCACATCTGTAACCTAAAGTAGGAAAGCCAAGGTTTACCTTGGCTCATGTTTTAGAAGCTTCAGTTCACGGTTAGCAGGCTAAACTGCAGGAAACAGCTTGGTGAAAAGTCCTGCCATGGGGTAGAGCTGCTCAGTCACTACAGCCAGGAAGCAAAGAGAGAAAGGAGAACTTGGGGAAAGACATATAACCTACCAGGTCACCACAGCAGTGACCCACTTTCTCTAACCAGACCTCGCCTCCTAACAGCGTGTCACCCACGAACTCACTGGTGGACCAATGCACTGATGAGTGTAGCACCCCCACGATCCAATCACCTTCCAAATGTGTGAGAGTCTGGAGGGACATTGCAGATCCAAACCGTAACAGCAGGTATTTGGTAGATGTTTGTTGGATTGAATTAAGCGGTGAGAACCAGATACTATGGAATTAGGGAAAAAAGAAGGAATTCAGCAGACCTAGATGCCACACACTGGCAGATCCTGCCCCATTCTGAGCTCAGGGGGTTTACAAACCTCGTACATGAGAACTACCTGAGCGCATTCATTGCCAGAGCTGAGGCGGGCGTGGGCATAGGACTCTTAACACAAGTAACCCAGTTTGAAGGTGGAATCCTACTGGCTTCCGGGGCTGGATCCAGCATGATAGCTTGGGAAGCCACAGAGTAAAGGGCATTAGAATAATGGTGCCCATCAGAGCTCTTCATGTGAGTCAGAACTTGAAGTGCCGGCCACAGGTGGGAAGGTTTGAGGGCCTCATACGTGACAAATAGCTTTGGCTCTGGAGGCCCGGCCCAGCACGGGCCCCTATCACTATCCTCTGAGGAAAACAGATGTTTGCCTTTCACTGTTGAATCTTCAGTGAGTGAGAAGGAAGGATCTCTGTGGTCTACACAAGCTTCCCTTCCCTTGGCTTCAGAAGAATCTCAACATGGGAGGGCATGTGCTTGTGGGGCTTTCAGGAGTAGCAAGTGTCCAAACAGACAGGCACCGCCCAATAGCTGTGTCCCTTGGATCAAGCCTTGGCTGGGTTTCAAACTTGCCATGTGGTTCCCCTGGGCCTTGCACCCTGTAATGGGGGCAGTCATGCAGCCCAGGAGCACAGGCCTACTTTCTAAGAGAGGCTGGCGGGCAAAAGTTGTCCATTTCACATTCTGGTGCAGTGGCATCCCACGGACTGCTTTTGTCCACTTTCAATCACCGGTGCTCGTCAGAGCTGCAGGCAGTGGCCAGCACAGCTGGTAAATTGTGACTGGGCGGTTCCCAGGGCCACAGCGGTCTGGCCTTTCTATATCTTCTACATCACCATTGTGAGAAAGCAGTAATCATCTCACCCAGGAGCCAATACTGCAGGAGAGCAGCAAAGCCCTTTCCATGGCACCTTTCTCTTTTGGGACAGAATGTGTCTTTGTTTCTGAGCCTGGGATAAGTGATCCTGGAAAGCAAGTGGGAAAGGGGCTCTGTTGCTCCCACAACACACACACTCTGGCCAAGAATGGCTGTTAAGTCTTTTGATACAGATAAAATCAGCAGTCACTCTTATGACATTGGCATGGCCTGTGGGTAAGAAATTCTGTTTGCTAGAGCTTATTAGCCACCTGTGATTGGTTTTCTAAGTTCACTGGGGCCATAATTTCATGATTCTCTTTTTAGCACTTTAGGCATCTGGCTAGGAGTAAGTCCCCTCAAACGCCAGCCAGGAGTGGTCCCAACTCTAGCTGCTGCAAAAAGAACCACATTTCAGCACTACTGAGGGAGGGGAGCTGGCCTCTTAGCTTTCTTTCGTGGAAATCTGTCAGGACGCAACATGTGGATAAGCACACTGGGAAAATACAGCAGGAATATTTCCTTGTAAGTCTGCTAAATCTGGATGCTTCTTACTTTGCAATGCCAGTTTTGGCATTGACAGCTCCCTGGTCTCTAAGTATTCATTTTACTAGGCTGTCTGTCCTCTTGTCTCCAGCACAGTATCCATGGTGGAAACATCTAGCCATCTACTGGGTTCTCAGATCCATGGTAAGACCTCTGGCTATTTGGTCACTGTCGCCTTTACTTAAACAGAGGCTCCATCTTTGTCTGCAGGGCATGACCCAGAGAAGGGAAGAGTGCAAGAGCCCAGGCTGGAGGTGTGCGGTGCCGCACGGGCAAACTTTGGCACACATGGAAGACAAGCAGCCCACGTTCTTAGGAGAAGCTCATGCTCCTCTCATCTCCTCTGTCCAGTGCGTGATGACAAGAAAACCTGCTGGCCCCTGGCCAGATTGGAATGACTGTCACTGGGTTGTCCTGACCTGTCTCTCAGTTGGAAGACAGCCAAGTTTACAGACATGCAGTCTTATGAGTCGAAGGCCACTGACCAGACGGCCCTTTGTAGCTTTCCTGTTCTGGGGACACCGGGGGAGAGCAAGTAGAGCAAAGTATTATTAAGCACCTCAGTTTGTAACTTGAAGAGAGGAGCTGGAAGCCTTTATGAGTTTTATAGGAAGCTTTGGATTCCAAGCAAATTAATGACCAGGTGGCTACATTACTAAGATCTTAGCCAGGAGGACATGAACCTAACAGTGTGATGATCGTGAAGGGTTTCAGCATGCAGAGTCACCCAGGAAATCCGAGGTCATAGTGAGTTCTGAGGCCAAACCACTTGAATAGCTGTTCCCTCTGGAGCGTGCACAGTTTCCTCCTCACCAAGGACATCAGTATCCTCATCACAAAGGATTCCTACTGTACAATCCTCTGTCTGGGGTGGAGGTAGAGACAGA
The DNA here is from genome assembly GCA_004027295.1 of Dolichotis patagonum. Classification (NCBI taxonomy): domain Eukaryota; kingdom Metazoa; phylum Chordata; class Mammalia; order Rodentia; family Caviidae; genus Dolichotis; species Dolichotis patagonum. The sequence continues at coordinate 19,093 of PVJX010024944.1, read as the reverse complement.
GCTCTGCCAGCTTGCAAGCCCAGCTCTGCCTTCCTGCCCACAAATCCTCCAGTGCCTCTCAGAAACCCAGAGACACCACAAGTGCTCTGTGCCTATTTTCCAGCTCTTGCCATAGTCCAGTCATCCCTGAAGGTTCCTCAGATCCATCCTGTTCTCATTATCCTCCCCAGGATGGAGTCCATGACCCTGGGTGAGAGAGGAGGCCTGAAAATATCACTTCATGCTTACTAGAGAATGAGAAGGCCAGAGATTGTCTGACCCTAATGGGGTGAGTGCCCATCCATAGCTGCATATGGCTGCACCCCTCTGTCTGCCTGTCCTTCAGTAGAGACAAGCCACATTCTCATCTCTGTGACTACCTGTGCCAAATCTTAGCCTTCTACATTTGGGTGTCAACAGCTCGGCGACGAATCTGGCCGTGATGCTTAATGCTGCCGTTGGCTTCCCTTCCCAATGTTTTCAGGTCTCTCTGAGCCTCCGCATTTCAAACATAGACCACCTTCTCATTCCCTCACTTAGGTAGCAAAGCCAGGTCAGTGTTACCAGCAGAGGGGTTAAGGAGTTGAGAACAGGGAGAGCTTTGAGTCCTACATATGCAGGGTCCTGTCAGAGAGGGTAAGGGAACTACTGTATGTTGCATTTATCCAACACCTTGTTCTGCAGTCAGTGTCCCTGAGCTCTGGCCAACAGCCCCCACCCCAGACAGGCTGTTCTGGCGAAGGATATCTGAAGACTGTTAGGTGAAGAAGCTGTTAGGTGGCAATACCTACCCTTGCTCTACAAATTGTATCTCCAGGGACATCCTGGAAAGCCATATAGAAGCTGGCTAGGAAGGGCCTTTAGAGACCCATCAAACCCTACTGTATCTCCTCCCAATGCTTAAGCAGACCACCTAGAGAAGAAACTTTCCATGGCACTGCAGGTATGCAGTCTGCCCTCCTTCCTGGAGAGACTGTCTTTGGGGTATGAGTATCTAGGGATCTGGGGTATGAGTGTCTCTGTGGTTGGACTGGCTTCCCTCCCACTGGCCCTAGAGGTACAAACTTGCAAGCACAAATCTATAGCCCAAGCTAGCCTTGCAGGGTCCAGACCCACGCCCGCCTGCTTTGCTGTTTGTGTGCTAGGATAACCTCAGAGAACGAAGTTTGGCATTTCCCGGGGAAGCAGGATGCCACCTGTGCACTGAACTCCCAGTCACATTTGCCCAACGTCTTGGGGAGAAACATCAAAAAGCCTGGAGAAAGAGGTGAGGCCAAGCCAGCTGGTCTGTGGTGGGGCAGTTCTGAGGATACAGCTCCCATAGGGGCTTTGCAAGGCTCCTGCCTCCAGCTGGATGTGGAAAGGGACCCCACCATTGTGGTTCGTGGCTCTTCTGATCTTCTGACTTCACACACGTGTCTCAGAGTCTTCTATCTGGATAAGCCAGAATTCCCTCTGTTCAGTAATCTCTAATTGGCTGCTGTGTGCTGACTGGATATGATAGCCACCAGCCAACTTGGAGGCCTTCAACCTGAGGCCAGAAATACGACAGACCTGCCATCCTAGCTTCTGCCTAAGATCTGGATCTAGGGAAGTGATTTCAGTCCACCAGGGCTGGTGCTCACATCAGAGAAACCAAGTTGCTCAGGCCTTCAAGCAGAGGTGGACTAAGCCACCCCACCCCAGTCTTCCAGAGACCCAGTGACAGGGGAATGGGGTTATCGTTCACACAGCTGGCCTCTCCAAGGCAGGGATTCTTAGCTTCTTATGGCCAAGTGAGCATGTGAGCATTTGTGGCCAACTATGGTTCCTTCCCATTATAAAGGCTATGAGTGGTTACATTTTGAATCTGACCAAAAGTTTCACCCTCACAAAACTTCTACTTCAAAACTGTTTAAGTAAAGAAATATATCTAGTGGGTAGGTATGTGCCATGTTCAATTTAGGGAAATTGGAGGAAAGGACAAATTTAGGCATTGGCATCAAACAGAAAAGTTAACACAACCCAGCAGGAATATTCCTGAGGCTCCAGCCTCACTCTAGTCAAAACGACCAAGGACCCTTAGTCCCTCCAGGGTGGAGGCACCAATTTCAAAGTTCCCCCATATGCTTTAAGGGTGCCATTGGCCCCGATGTACCAATCGGGAATTGAAAGTAAAGCAGAAGGACACAGGAATGCCTCTGCCTCCCAGGACATGGACGGGGTTATGAGGAACCCCAGTAATCCCTCGGTGCTCCCACAGGTTGAGGTATGATCCCAAATTTTGAGGCCTAACTTTGTATCTGCCCAAATAAACAAGAGTGGAAACAGGGAGAAGGGTTACCCCCAGGGAGCCTGAGCCTGCCCACCCATGGGGCTGACAGGGCAGCAATGGCTCTGAGCAGGGCTGTTTCCAGTGACACTGTGCCTGTAACCACCACCATCCTTGATTACAAGGGCACTAAGAAGAGCATCACCATGTCCCGGGAGAGGGCCAGGCCAAGCTGAAGCCTGCCTTTGAGCACAGAAGCACTACCACAACTGGTGAGACTGGGTTGGGCTGGCCATTCTTCTCTGGGAGCTTGAACCTGACCTGAACCCTCAGCAAGGCGGCAGTGGGAAGGCTGGGGTACCCCACCCTGATGCTTCCTCTTCCCAAACATTCACCCCTAGGAAAATCTAGCCAGATGAGTGATAGGGAAGCAGCCATCTTGCTGGCCTGAAGGTCCAAGACAGAAGAGTTGGGTCTCCCCATCCTGAGGTCCTGTGCAGTGGTTGGGTTCCCACCTGACTACATGGACATTGGGCCTGCCTATCTCATCTTGCAGTTTCACAAAAGGCAGGTAAGAAGGCGCCATCACTTTTTAGAACTGGATCCCCCTCCTGCCTTGCATAGGAAGCTTGAGAAAGCACTGGGGGTGGCCCTGTGGGTGTTATAAAGCAAAGGTGGGGTAGGCCAGCACCCCATTCCCAAGGCCTTCATGACTCCCACAGCTGGAATAGTTACCCTTCCACAAGAGACAGACACACTGGGCACCTGTGGGCCTTTGCATGGGTCAGAGCTCAAGGAGACCCTCAGCCCTGCCCAGGGGTCACAGTCAGCTCAAATCCATACTTTGCCTGCAGGGCTGACAGTAAATGATGTGGGAATTTTTGAGATCAATGAGGCCTTTGCAACCAGGTGAACCAGGAATTTTTGAGATCAATGAGGCCTTTGCAACCAGGTGAACCAGGAATTTTTGAGATCAATGAGGCCTTTGCAACCAGGTGAACCTTGTCTCTTCCTTTGCCTGGGCCTTGCCAGCCCAGAGGGAGCAACTGGGCAAGTGGTACAAGAGGCTGGACAGAGGCTCCAGCTGCTGCTCTGGCTGCTTCTTGCCCACCTACGGCCTGGAGAAGTGGGTATCTCCCCTGAGAACTTGAGTCCTTTGGGGTGGTTCAGTGGCTCTGAGTTGCATGCAGTCATCATGCTGCTCAAACAGCTCAAGAGTCATAGGGAGAGGTAAGTCTGTATCTCATGGTGTGCTGGGTATCATGGGAGATGCCCCAAGCCTGGGTCTAGGCAGGTCAGGGTTGCGGAAGTGAACACCCACACACAGACACTGAGCTACACAGTGTGATCTGTGTCCTCCCTGAGGTCCAGCCTGGTGAGCAACTCTGGGTGCAAAAGGAATCTGCCACCTTGAGTGTGTGCCCAAGTGGGCACTCAGGGAAACAATTTTCCCACATATCTGGTCAGCTGGTTTTACATCCTCTGTGTCTAGGAGGGTCCTGGTCCTGGTCCATGACAGCAGCCTTGTCAGGGGGGTGGTAGTCCCGGCATGCCTCTACCAAGCTACCACAGTATCATTTCCACAGCAAATATGGAGGGGTGTCCATGTGCATCAGGACCAGCGTAGGAGCCACTGACATCTGAGTATCCTGGGAACTGAGGCCCTGGCCTGGGAGTTATGTAGACAACCCTGCACTGGTTCCCAGAGAGGGACAACAAGTCACATGGCCCATCAGCAAATCAAGACACTTGAAGTGATTTGGAAAATGTGAACACTGATAATGCCATGCAGGAGTGAGTGGGGATGTCGTGCCACCTCTGTGGGGGCCTCTAGCTAGGAAAAGTAAGGTGGGTTACCCAGCCCGGTCAGTCTTCTCAGTGTTGGAGGACAGTGGTTTTGTGGATGACGGATGCATGGACAGAGCAAATGTCTGTGATCTCATCTTGGTGTTTTTTCCCAAAGTCCAGATCTTCTCTGTGCTCTGAGCAGCTATTCTTAACTGCCACGGCCTCTATGGTGGTGCAGGCTCTGCTCTGTGTTAAATCTGGGGACACATGCTTTGGCTTCAGCTGAGACCACTGCCGCAGAGAGGGCTCCTTCCCTCCAGGAGCTGTTCGGAGCCCCTCAGTCCGCGCCACGACCCAGCAGACCTCCCCTCAGTCCTGGGCCACGTTTATTCCCTCTGGGGCCCTGGCCGAGGGGAGAGCAGACGCTCAGGGCTAGTGAGGTGCCATGTATTTCTCATCATAGGAGCCTTGGCCCCGCAGCCGCACGGTGCAGGTCTTCTCGCCCAGCACGCCTTCCACCACCAGCGTGGACTCGTACAGCTCAGTGCTCCTACAGAAGCAGGAAGGGCTAAAGTCAGCAGTGCCCTGGGCAGGAGCCCTCAGCCTTTGGTCACTGGAAGGGGGTCCAGGAGAGGCTGTACCTGGGAGTGAAGAACACCTGCAGGGTGACGGAGGTTGGGGGAGCATTGGTGGCTCGGGCTTCTAGGAATCCACTGCTTGGGAAGACCCCAAAGGCCTTTGCTTTCTTGTCTGGTTCCTGCTGTCCTGCATCAAGGGGAAAGAGGAGAGAGCACACGCAGGCTCCCTGCATTGCCTTGGAAGACACCATGTGACCCCAGGCCTGCCCTCAGGTGTCACCTCTGGTCCTGTCAGCACCACAGGCAGGGCAAGGCAACCCAGGTCCCACCTGGCACTGGGGACTGGTCATCTCTGCAGGAATGACAGCTAGTGCCAGCCCGTAGGCACTGCAGGGAGAGGACACGTTAGCCCCTTCCCGGGAGGCTTGGCCGGCCTCCACGATGAAGCGAGCAGGCAGGTAGGAGGACATGTCATACCCGTCAGCACGGCCCAGTAGCTGTGGCAGCCACTCAGATTCAGCAGGTCCACCTCCCGAGCCCGCTGCTGGTTCACAAAGCAGGTCCCAAAGTCCACCCAGCTGGTGGAGAGGTGTAGCTCAGGCACGGCCACTGTGGCCCTCAAGGGCACCACCTGGGGGACAGAACTTCTGACTCGGCAGAGGAAGGAGTGACGTTGTCCACTGCAGTGGGCTCTTAGCTGGGACACAGGGAATCTTACTGGCCCCAAGGACCCACAGCTATACTTGAAGCACAGCAGGAGGCAGGAGGCTGGCACTGTCATCAAAGGCCAGAGTCCCACGGGACAAGTCCCCCCTCCCCACTGTGGAATCTGTGCTCAGGTCTTCCACAGGCCAACCTCCCTCCATCCGCATCCTGCCTCCCTCTTCCTTTCCACGGAGCCCGAGACCCAGCCCGCAGCTCCTTGGGCCCTTGCTCTGGCCCTCAGGTCCCCTACTCTAGTTCGGGCAGCCTTGGCAGCACCCTTGGCCGCTGTGATGCACAGCCTCTTTCCCTAGCCCCGGGAGCTGCTGAGCCTCAGGGCGGAAGTGCCCTGCCCCTGCCCGCTTGCTCTGCTCTGGAATCTCCCCCAGGCCATTCCTTCACATGTCACAGCTGTAGTACTAGTTGGGCTCCAGCCTCCCTCAGCTGCACACCATTTACCATGACCTTGTGGCCTGCAGAGCTCACCCTGGTGCTCACAGTTACCTCAGGTATTCACTGCCCCTTCCCCACCCCCAGGCCATTCCCTCAGCCTACATCTGTGGATGTGGTTTCCCTCCTCCCTTGATTATTCAGTCCACACATTTCACCTGTCACCTCCTCCAGGCAGCCTTCCTGGATTTCCTGCCCTCCAGCCCTTCACTTTTTTCAGAGACAGGTAAGGATGGATGACTCTCCTCTCAGTGCACAGGGCAGACTGCACCCTGAGGGCAGGGGCCAGGCTCCTTGCTTTGGTATCTTCTCACCCCCAGCACAGCAGAGCCCATCCAGGTCCTGGCACTTGCCTGAGTGGTCTGGTTGGGGAACTCCAACAGCAGATCCTGAGTGAACACCATCTCCTTCTGTCCACTTGAGCTCTGCTGAATGTTCACTCTGGGCAGCATCTGGTCGGCGGGGAGCTTCTGGTAGGAGATCAGCTCCAGGGAGAGTGAGAAGGACACATTCACCTGTCCAGAAGCAGAAATTGCCTGCCATGCATCATCTCAGGCCAATGAGGGCAGAGGGTCGCTTCCAGGCCCTGGAGCTGTGTCTTGCTTCCCTTCTGCCCAGTCCTGTCCAGCACAGCCTGCACCCCCACCTGTGCACTCATCCCACAGGCACTGCCCTGCCCTGCACCTGGTCTGTACCAGGCACCCCGATCCTGCAGAAGTGCTGTCTGCCTTCAAGAGTCAGAGGCTGGGGGGGAGAGAGGACAAGCAAACATCCTTTTCCACCCAGCACGGTTAAGACTGAGGTTCAGCCCTATGAGGCCAAGGAAGCACTTTGACTTTATCCTGAGGATCATGAAGGGCCTTGAAGTAGGGGCATCAGAGTCTGCTTTGCCTTCCGGTGGGAACATGGACAGAGGGAGCCCAAGTGGGTTAAAAACAGCACTCAGGAGGCCAAGACCAGAACACAGGCCAAACAAGATGGGGCTGGGGCTCCTCGCTCCCAAAGACAGTTCCTTGGTGCTAGCTCATCAAAATCAACTGAGGTGTTTGTTTAAAAAAAAAAAAAATTGGATTCCTGGGCCTCAGCACGGACCCTCTCATCTCCAGAACTAGGACCTGATAGCTTGTACTTGAGACTTTTCTAAAGATTACTGATATACTGCCAGGTTTGGAAACCACTGTCCCAGACCAAGATATGGATTCAGAGGTGAGAAATACTGCGAAAGTTCACAGGAGCATTCACAGGTCGTGGTGACTGGACAGTGAGGGAGCAGCCTAGGATGAGGAAGGAGGCTAGAGCCCTGGCTTGGGCGATGGGGTGTGGGGGCTGTATTAACTGAGGTAAAATGCCCCTAGAAAGAAAAGGCACAGATGTGGGGCAGGGCAGGGTCTCAAGGGCGATGGAGAATTCAGTTCTGCAGGCTAAGTTTGGGCGAAGAACTGAGGGGAGAATTTCCAGGCGCCAGATGCTGGGCACTGCTGCACACACATGGTGAGACGCACCACATAACATATGAGCTTGTTCTACGAACATTTTGGTTTCCCCAGCTGCCCAAGGATTTTATTTTATTTCTTTATGCTTCTTTCTTGAGTAAGGTACTAGAGATCAACCCAGGGCCTCATTCATGCTAGGTAAGTACACTACTACTGAGCTTCGTGTCCAGCCCGGGATTTTTAAACACCCTGGCTGCTAACCCCAGGGTCGCCTGGAGGACCTCAGATGGAAGACACTGTAGGCTGTGCCCTGGACCTTCCCCCCCATTTAGCTCTCTGAAGAAAGGAGCCAAGGCAGTGTGGTTAAGGGGGCCCTCACTGTCTGCTGGAGATCTGTGCCTGTCTCCCCTGCCCCCACAAGGGGACTCTTGGAGAGTTCCATCAGTGAGCTGGTGGCAGGCACTCACCACATAGATAGCGAAGGACACATTTAAAGAGAGAATGTGGCTGCTCACTGAGACTCTGCAAGTAGATGAGATGATCCAGGAATGTGCAAACTGAGGCCACAGCCCAGCTGGAGCAGAGAGGGAAGCCCTCCAAGGAGAGGAGAAAGAGCCTTGTAGCAGGAGGAGAGGTAGAAGGGAAGCTCAGACCCACAGACTGGCTGGCTGTTCTTGGTAAGCTGGTACCCACCCTGGGAGCCACTGTGCAGATAGGGTGTCTACACACCAAACCCCAAAACACCCCTGATTCTCATCTCCACTCCGGTGCCAGAAGTTCATGGCTCCCACTGCCACCTTGGCATTCCCAGAACCTCACCATCCCCTCCGTCTCCAAAACTCCAAGTTCCTGTTATCACTGATGCCGTCAGAAGAGGGGGAATCACCCTGGGACCATAAATGACATTTATGGTAATCCAACCAGGGGCAGCCCTGATCTGGGAACAAACCCTTGAGCAAAGACGCATGGGGAGGGGGGTGGAGATGAAGTGGGACTCAGCCTGGCTCTCAGCAGGACACAGAGGAGCCTGGCTGTGCTCCTGCAGCACGTGTGTGGACTGGGTCTGGTCCACCCACACACATGAGCCTGAGTGTGCTGATGGCGTGTCTGGTGGGAGGACACCGGAGCAGGCCGTGCGTGCTGTCTGTACACATGTGTGAGTGTGTGCATCGCAGCAGGGGCCAGGGCGCCTCCACTGACCAGCATGTTCTCCTGCGGGTGCAGCACCAGCTGTCTGCTCACGGGGGCCGTCCCCTCTTCACATTCCTGCTCCTGGCCAGAGCCAGCTCTGTGGCCCGGGCTAACTGCATCTTGAGAAACCAAGAAGGGCCTGGAGACCAGCAGCCGGAAGTACTGTGGGATTTCTGTGGTGTTGACCAGCTTCAGCTGGCGGGTGGTCAGCTGCTCACTTAGCACCTGGGCAGCCACAGAGATAAGGAGGTCAGCATGCTTCCACCTCTCCCCACAGGGGCGTGGGCAGTACTTGGACTGCCTGGCAGGGCCAGGAGTGGCAGCACACTCACCCCTGCGCAGGGCTGGTCAGGGATGAGGTCACTGGCCTGGCACCGGAACTCCATCCTGCTGTCATCCAGCTCCACACTCAGCCTGCCCCGCAACAGATACCACTCAGGCCCCAGGCACGCAGGGCCTCCTGGCCACCCTCTCTTGGCCTCTGCCCAGTTTTCCCCTGGCTCCCTGCTGGCTCTTCCTCCTTCTCGTTCCTGCCCTTAGGCTCTGCAGACTCTTAACTGACTCCTCTGGGTATGGAGGAGGATGGGGCAGCCCAGCCAACTCACTGCGCATGCCTCACAAAGCCATGCAGGTTCAGTCGCAGGGGTCCCACAGCGAAGTCCTGCAGCCGATGTCTCCTCCCTGGAATATCTCTTTCCTCCTACCAAAGCAGATCCATCACAGATCCCTGTTGGCCCTGGGCTGAGTGGGCAGTGCCACCCAGAGAGAAGTGGTGGCCCGTGCCTATCCCGGGTGAGGGGGGTCACCTTGTTGTCCAAGCTCATGTAGCCCAGGACGTAGCCAGTACATGCCACCTTGTGCAGAGTGTCAGGGATGAGCACGGTGGGTGTGAAAGAGATGCAGACGGTGCTGCTGCCCCCAGCAGGGACCACCTGGAACAGACACAGCAGCCTCAGCACTGCCCTGTGCCCCGTGGGAGGCCAGTGCAGACTCCATGAGGCCTCTCCCAACCCCGCCTGACTCACCATCTGCTGTGGACTGACACTGAACAGGTGGTGGGCAGGCACCCCCTCGTGCTCCTGCAGGATGACTGAGATGATGTGCTCTGTGGCTCCATCACTGGCCCTGGAGTGGCCCTCCACCTGTTGCCAAGGAGTCACCGAGGCCCCAGGTCAGTGACCCCGGATGGCCAGCTTGTCCACCCCTGCACCCTTGCTCACCAACGGGGCAGTGCGTGGCTGACCTCTGACACACTGCAGGGGGACAGGAGGCCGAGTAAACTGCTGCTCTTGGGCTTCTCCGGGCACAGCAGCTCATTCCCAGCTTGGTCCCTCAGAGGGAAAGGTGGCCCATAAAACACCAGCAACTCCACCAGCCTGTCCGCCTTGTCTTCTGGCACATACGTCTCCCAGTCCAGGCGGATGTCTGGGGTAGATGTGAGGGAGGAACAGGAAAGAGGGACGGGTCTGCCCTGGTCTCCACCAACCCATTATCTGCTACTCAGCAAGAAGAAGAGATTCACTGTCTAACGCCATCCCTAGGCAATTCTCATGGTTTGTTTCATTTTGTTTTTTAAAGAAAAATGTCTTCGTAGGCCTGTGCCACCTGGCTGAATCATCCAACGCCCTCAGAATCACAAGACCAGGTTGTGGTGTACACACAAACTCAGGCACTCCATTCCCTTCACAGCTCCCGCTCCCTCTGGCCAGCTTGCTGACGGTTGCCCCCCTTCCCCCACCAATCCCACACCCCCTGCCTTCTCCCTCTCTACCCATCAGCCCGGTCTGCTTTCACTGCCTTCCCCAGCCAGGCTAGTCTTTGAGAGCTACCAGCAACCTCCTGTCTCCCTTTGGTGCCCATTCTTCCACCCATCTGGCAAAGCCCAGCCCTGGATGATCTGAACGGCATCATCCCTTGGGCACCACGGGAGAAAGTCCTCCAAGCTGAACAGATGGCCACCCTCTACATCTGTCCCCAACCTAAACTGGGCCTCACATTGCTCTCCCTCTCCACCATGACAATGTCAGAACATCCCGGATATCCTCTACCACCTCCATCTGCTTCCCTGATGCCTAGTAGTTTTCCTACCCCATTTCCCAGAAGTGTCCTGAAATCTTGACCCAAGCCCACACATCTGTGTGCAGCTGTCCTGTCCGCCTCTCCTGCCCTGAATGTGGTGCATGCCCTGGGCCGGACGGTGTCCAGTATCCCCTCTTTCCTGTATCACCAGCTTGAACCCTGCCTGGCTGCTTCCCCCGTCATGCCCAAGCTTCCTTCTGCCCTCTCACCTCCTCGGTGCCCCTCTCCCCTTCACAGCAAGCTCCCAGGATCAATTAGTCAAAGTCGCCTCCCCCTTGTACTCGTCTTTCACCCAACATTTGATTGCTTACATCTTACAAGGCCAGCGGCTTGGCCTTGCCCTGGGCAGTACCTGTTGGGCACAACACCTGACACTCCTGCTCTTGTGTTTTATGCTTATTAGCTAGGGCCTACTTCGTACAACGGTCACCAGGGACTACTGTGCCCTGAAGATGAGTGAACAATCTCAGCTCCCGGGAAGGGAAAGGTGCATGTGACTGTGAGCCCAAGGAAACTACTAGAGAGAAGGCGAGCAAAGAGAAAGCCCAGAATAAACAGAGGGAAACAATAAAATCACAGAAAATGAATAAAGCACACAAAAAAACCACATTGTAAATTTTAAAAATGCAAGTGTGCTGTGCAGAGCCTGGGAGCGCAGAGGGAGCAGGACAGTGGGTCTCTGCCTCGGGCTTCCGTCCTGACTGTGGTCTTCGAAGGCACTGAGTCTGACTATGTAGGAAGCCAGTGTGCTGGGGGATGCATCACTCACCTGGAGGGGTGCGCAGAGGCAGGGTCTGGGAGGAAAGATAAGCCATCACGGCCTGGAGGAGTGAATCTGGGCCACAGGAGGAGCTGCAGGTGCTCAGAGACTTGAGGGGAGTGGCACAAGCAGCCTAGCCACAGCAGGGTTCTTTGAGGAGCACTTACTGCATTTGAGGCTTGGACTCACAGGGCCTGTTCACTGTTGAGGGACAGGGCCTGGCGCTGACAGTGTTAAGTTTCTTGAACAAGTCAAAGGATGGTGTAGCCATGGCAAATAACTGCTACTTTAGGACGGTTTATTTTTGGCTACTAGCTCTGTGTACTTGTGAAAGTATGTTTCAGTCGACCCTCAAATTATATTTTTAAAAATCAGCTTCTTCTTGCATTTCTAGTAGTTTTGCTTTATGTTCTTACGTAGTCTATTGTTAGAACTGCATTTGAACACTGGATCTTTTTTGTTATAACTTGAGTCTTCTATCATCCCACATTATTAAATCCACATTGTCTTATATTAGTTTTGCTGCCTGTGGCATCTTGCTGGTGTTTCCCTGGTACCTCCTTACCCATCCTTCTGTTTTCATCCTTTATGATGACTTCAGTGTGTGTTTTGGGTTAAAAATAGACAGCTCTGTTTTTGAAAATTACAACCTGACATTCTCTATGTTTTCATAGGAAAAACCAGCCAATCTATATATTTCTTCCATCTTTTTAAAATTTACAATGTGGTTTTTTTGTGTGTGCTTTATGCATTTTCTGTGACTTTATGGTGCAGGTCCTGCTGGGTGAAGTAATAAAAGGAGTCCTCTGTAAATACTGTCCCTAAGCACAGCGACTTGGAAAACAGCAAGTCTCTGTGGTCCCACAGATACTGGGAGACCCAAGGCTGGGCAGAGTAAGTCCTGTCCTCAAGAATTCTCTGACAACCCTGGATTGCCATGGTGACCTCCCAACCTTGGCCCTCAGGGGACCTCCTTAGTAGCCACCAGCCACCTGGACTCCTGCTCCAGCCATCATCTCCCCCCAGCACCATCTTCCCCAGCTGATCACTCCACGTCATCTTATGAGCAACTCACCACAGGGGCTGGAGTTATACAGGCGAACGGTCCGCCTGACTGTGTCTCCTCCAGAGATGTGGGTCCCCAACCTGAGGCAGGAGACCAGATTCAGCAAGCGTCTACAGGCAGAGACACTTCAAAGAAGAGCACTGGGCGGGAGCCTGGGCTGTGGAGGCACCACCTGGTCTGTCCTCATGCCAGCAACAAAGAGGCCCTTGGCCAGACGACTTCCCCATGTGGTGTCTGATAGGCTGTGATCAGGGGCTTCTCACCGCCTTGGCAATCCAGACCTCACTTCCCAAACTGCCCTCAGAACTCTCCCAGCTCATCTGTGTGAGCAGCCTTGGGGGCCCACACTGACTACTCACTACCTCCGCACCACACCCCAAGCCCTCGGACACACACAGATGGCAGCCATGTGGGCGCCTTGCTGTAGGTGCCAGCTAGAGAACAACAAAGTGTCATGCACGGCCCAGACTAGAGGCCAGAGGGTTTCCGGAGCAGAGGATGAGGCAGAGGGCAGGTACCTGATGATAGGCTCCTTCTGAAAGCAGTCGGCGGTGTAGTAGGTGGTCCTTAGCGAGCTGAGGGGACAGCCCACCACTGCCATGTGCACTGGGATGACTGTAGGTGGCAGGTTTCCCACCTGTAGACACACCGGCCCACTGTCACCTGGTAACAGCTGCCACTGCATTTCCTCCAGGGAAATCCTCCACTTGTCCAACCAGCCCACACACTTGGCCCCGCTGGGCCCAGCCTCACTCTTCACTGTCAGATCCCCACTCCAAACACCCCAGCACAGGTCACCTTTCCCTCCCCCTCCCCGCCCCTGCCTTGGCTTCCCTGCCCTCGGCCACCTCTGCCCTCCCTCCCAACGTGCCGCCTGCCTGCACGGATCCCCCATACTGAGGGCCGCTGGCCCCAACCTCTTTGACAAAATTTCTGTATCTTTTAAATGAAAATAACTTTATAATTTTCTCTGGTAATTAAAATAATTGCTTATTTTAAAGAGAAAACATAAGAGTGTGATATTTACTTATAATTACACCTGTTTCCATTTTAGACAAAGGTATAAATAGGAAGCAGACTCGACATCTTTTTCCTTAGTAGCCTTCTCTCTTAACAGTTTAGAAGACTTTACTTAGATGGGTTTACAGCATTACGGGCTTCACAGAGCTCCACTGTGGAGATGTGTGAGGCCCAATGGTGTGATACCCACTTCTCCAGTGATGGTCACCAATCATGAAGCAGCCTCCCCTATTATATTTAAGAAGAAAAGGCAACCTAGTATGAAGTCATTTGTACATTAAGCTATTTCTCTCTTTGGAAATGCTTGAAATGTGTACCTAGCACACTCCCACAGTGCTTTCAAGAGCTGCTGGGTACTTAGCACCTCTTTACCCAGTGGGCTCAGAAGCACTTTACTTTGCATTTCTTTAATTACTAGTGATGGTGAAATAGTTTCGTGTCTATTGGCCATCTGGATTTTTTGTTGTTTGTTTGGGGTTTTTTGATTTTTGTTTTTTGGGGTTTTTTGAGACAGTATCTCACTATGTAGTTCAGGCTGCCCCTGAACTCACATATGTAGCCCAAACTGGCCTCGGATTCACAGCAATCCTCCTGTTCCAGCCTCCAGAGTGCTGGGATACAGAGATTACAAGCATGCATCACCTTACCCAGCTGGATTTATCTTATCTATCTTTGAGCTGTCTGTTCAAATCCTTTGCCCACTGGAATGCCTTATTTCCCCCTTACTGTTATTTAAATACAGTAATTCTTTGTGGATTAACGCAATCAACCACTTATAACAAGGCAATTTAAAACAAATATCTACTATAATTCACTAAATAGTTCATAAAAATCTACGCAACAACTAAACAGTGTAGCATAATATATGCACATTTCATCTCTCCATCCCAAACTCAGAGCTCCTTGCTGGCACCATCTTCTTCTATCTTACTCATCCTTCTATCCCCTTAGAACCTGCTCGGGAGCCCAAATACAGTTAGAGGCCCAATATTTGCTGAGTAAAGGAATAAATGAATGGACCACTGCACAGAGGACCAAGCCAAGGATGACATGGAGAGGTTATTAGGATGACATGGAGAGGTTATTAGCCCTCCACTTCTTATCCCCTTTTCCGGGACTTGGGTCCTGACCCAGCCAGGGAGCCTGCTGGTTCATGTGTCCTTGGTGGGGTCCAAGTCTTGAATCTCTCGGGAAAAGGTACAGAAAATCCTACTTTTCATAGGGATCTGTGTGGCCTGAACCGTGTTGGCCTCAGTCCCAGAGGTTGCAGCAGTTATGAATGCTCATCCCAAGATCAGGGCCGTCACCTTGCAACTTAGTGAGCTTTGAAGGGTTGAGGGTAGGGTGTTGGAAAAGAAGAAATCCAAAGGTGCGTGCCCAGCTGGGTACCCTTACCATACAAATGAGGCTGTCCCAGTACTCGCCCCACATGTTGGCACAAGCTGTGATTTTAATGCTCAGCTTCTGGTAGGCTCTCAGCTTGCCCTGGGCAATATGGGGGAAGAAAGCCGCGCCTTTCCCGTCAGATAACATGTTTTCCATAAAACCTAAGGAAGAATCAGGAATGGAGATTCAAGGCCCTGGAGTTGACAGTGAGTTGCAAACCCTCAAGTATAAGCAAAGTACTGTCCCATACAAGCCACCCTACAGCCTCTCCTTTGTCAGGAAAAGGTCAGGGGTCAGCTGCTCAGTACCCTGTTGGCCAACCTGTCTTACCTCTTGAGAGGTGAGGTCCTAATGGGAGCCCTCCCTTATGACTCAGCACCCAACCCAAATCAATTCCAGGTCCTATATCTGATACTAGCAGGAAAAAGGCCTCATTCAAGTGAAGTGGACTGTTATGCGGAGAGCCATGCCCATTACTATGGCATGGATCAAACATGTCCCATCAAAGGCTCACCTGTTTACAGGTGGATCTTTTGAAAGGTGATTAGATCACAGGGGTACTAATACCATCAATGAGTTAAGCCATTGATGAGTTAATAGCTATATGTGTTGTTAGAAGTTAGGGCCTGGTTAGAGGGAGGGAGTCACCGGGGGTAACCTGGAAAGGTATATTCCTATGCCTGGCCCCTTTCCTCTCTCTAGATCTCTTGCTGTCACTCTACCTCCTGGTTACCATAATACGAGCAGCTTTCTTCTGCTCTGCCTTTCTACCATGATATTACTGCCTTGAGCCCAGCTGACCGTGGGCTGAAACCACTAGCCAGAATAAGTCTTTTTTCCTTTAAGCTGTGTATGTCATAGATTAGTGCTATGTAGTGATAAAAATCTGGTCTGGTGATAAAAAGCTGGCTAATACAAAAAACTGGTACCAGACAAGGAAGACTGCTGCGATGCCAGCTAACCACATGGTTCAGAAACTTTCAGAAGTGGTTTGCAAGAGTTTGGAAAGATCTGGAGATGCGGGCTGGTAAAGCCCTAGAGTTCAGTGAGCAAAGCACAATGGGTGACTCTGGTTGGAGCCCAGAAGAGCACAATGCTGATAGGAATGCAGACAGTGAAAACTGTGCTCAGGAGGCTTCAGGTGAGAATGAAAACTGTTGGGAATTGATTAAAGGCCACGCATGCTACATTTTTTCCATATCATGATATTTTGTGGGACACTGGATTAAAGGTGATAGACCAGTTTACTGGGTGGAAGATGTTTCAAGGCAGCTCAGCATTCAGGGTGCAGCATGTCTATTAGTCGATGTTTTTAGCCAGACTCACAGTGAGAATCGGAAGCAAAAATCAGTCAAAAGATCTGAAAAACTTGTTGCTTGGCCAGGAAAGATGAACATGTGTAGTTGGGGCCAAAGGAGTGGTTGCTGAAGAGATCAGTGCCATTAAAAAGACACCAAGTGTTTTTGTTTTTTGTTCTTTGTACCAGGGATCAAACTCAGGACCTTGCACTTGCCAGGCAGGCGCTTATGCCACTGAGCTAAATCCCTGGTGGTAACACCAAGTATTTTGCACTAAAACAACAGGAAAGATGCACTGAGGGCCTCTCAAGAATGGGGTTTAAGGGTGGAAAAGTATAAACTGCTTTGAAGGATTTTACTTTGAGAAAAGAACCCCAGGGCAGACTTGGCACTAGGGGCCACTAGGGGAAGTGTTTCACCAAATTCTGCCATCCAGACCCTCAGAAACCACTGCAGCCATGGTCCAAAGGGCCCTAGCTAGTGAGCTACCAAGTGCCAAAGCTGGCAGCAGACCTTGGCATTATCTGCATATGCTGCTGTTGTGGGCATGTAGAATGCATGACTCATGAGATCACAGACACTTCTACCCCATTTTCAAAAGAAGATCTAGAAGGCCAGGCAGTGTGTGACAGGGTCACAATCCTTAAAGAAGACCCTAAGAGGGCAACTGTGAAGCTGTGGGAGTGAAGCCAAAGCTGCCACAGAACCCCCTTACTTGGTCCATTTTTTGTCTAATCTTATTACTTCCTATAAGAATGGAAATGTTGATCTGGGCATGGTGGCACACGTCTATCATCCCAGCACTCTGGAGGCTGAAGCAGGAAGATCACTGCAAGTTCAAGAGCAGCCTGGGCTACAAAGTGAGCTCAAAACCAGCCTGAACTGCATAATGAGACCTTGTCTCAAAAATTTAAAATATAAAAAGAAGGAGGAGGAGGAGGAAGAGGTAGAGGAGGAGGAGAATGGAAATGTTTACCCATTCTAATGTGCCACTGTATCTTGAATGTATATTTAGCTTTTTATAGGGACTTACAAGAGTTTACCTTGTGTCTCACAGATGACTTTCGATTTGGACTTTCGAGCAAGGCTGGAAGTGAGATCTCAACAACTCTTAGAGATGAACTGAATGCACTTTGTATAATGAGACGAATATGAGCTTTTGGGGGCCCAGGGCAGAATGTTATAATTCAAAGAAAAACGACCCCAAAGACTCATCTGTGGAGAGGTGGGGATTTTGGAGAGTGATTAGATCATAGGAGCACCGGCCTCATCAATAGATTAACACACTGATGAGTTCACAGCTGTTGTTAGGAGGTGGGCTCTGGTTGTAAGAGGATCATCAGGGGCTACCAGAAGATATATTCTCATGCTAGCTCTTTCCTCGCTCTTTTCTCTCTCTCTCTCTCTCTCTCTCTCTCTCTTTCTCTCTCTCTCTCTAACTCTGTCTCTGCTTCCTAGCTGCCATGAGATAAGCAACTTTCCTCCACATGCACGTGCACTATAATGCTTCTGCTTTAAAGCCAGCTGATCAAGGACTGAAATCATAAACCAAAACAAATCTCCCTTTAAATTGCCTTTCTCAGGTATTTGGGTAGTGAGAGAAGGCTGACTAACACAGCCATTTGGGGGACCACAATGGGAAGGAAGGGTTCTCTAGTTTCAGTCCCCCACCGGGTAGCTACTGGCCCATATCCTCAGAAAATCATGCAAAACCCAGTTCTGGCCATGTTTCTTACCTAGTTGTTCTCGCTTGGCCAAGTGCTCTCGCATGCGTGCTGTCTTTAGCAGGGCAAGAGGCAAGTCAGGCCTTTACAAATGGAGACAAAAAAGTAGCACCAAAGTAACCAGGCCTATCCCAACACACAAGCTATGTCCCGTGTTAAACAGCATCCTACATGGTGCCCATTAGTACACTGTCCTGACTGCTCTTCCTAGGGAAAGGTGTTAGTCAAGACTCTTTCACCTCCTTTTCTGGTCTTTATTGCCTCTGTACCCCTGCTGCCCAAAGCATCCCCAGCTGCAGACCACCCGCTAATTACAGGGATCACCTCCTAAGAAATTCAGGAGGGTTCTGAGGCAGGGATTCCCTGTCCTAGGCTCTGTGCTCCATTGACTTTGACGCAAACTCAGCCTATGTCCCCATCTCTTGCCCAAACTTCTGCAGTGGGCCCATTTCCAGTCTATCTCGCTGGAGATTTCTCAAAAAACTATAAATAGAAACTCCATTCAACCTAGCTATTCTTCTTCTAGGTATCTTACCGAAAGAATTAAAAACATCATACTATAGCAATACATGTTTATAGCAGTACAAATTATAACAGCTAAATCACAGAAGAATCCTATACATCCATCAACAAATGGATAAAGAAAATGTGGTATCTATATACAACGGAATATTACTTGGGTATAGAGAGTGATAAATTCAAGACATTTGTAGGAAAATAGATGCATTTTGAAAATACAATGTTAACTAAAATAAATTAAACACACAGGCTTAAGTACTGTATGGTTTCTCTCATATGGGAAATCCAAAGTACAAATAAAGAAAAGGGCAAAATAAAAGACTGATAAAAGAAGCAGGGAGACAGAGCTTTAGCACATGGGAAGGGGACAACAGACTGAAGGGGGAGGGACAGAAGGGGAATATAAAGAAGATTTAAGATGTGTCATGTACCTGCACCAACTACCCACAGTGAATGTACTCATTATATGCCCCAAGCTTAAACTAAATAATAATAATAATAATAATAATAATAATAATAATAATGAAAACTGGGAAAGGAGATCTAGAGACAAAGGGAAGGAAGAAGGTGGGAAGGTAAAGGGGAATAAAAAGAATCAACATTTGTTGTATTCATGTAGTTACTCCCTATGATGAACGGAAACAACATGTATTGTAAACATATACTAATAAAAACACTTTAAAATTAATAAATGAATCAAGTTTTGGTCAATTTTTCCATGCCTAATTTTAATTTACAGCCTTGCAAAAATGCCTAAATATTTAAAACTGGCTCTCCTGAGCCAGAACTAGCTGGTTCTGGCACACCACTCTGTCTCTGTGTGTGTGTGTGTGTGTGTGTGTGTGTGTGTGTGTCTGGTGTGTGTGTGT
>PVJX010024943.1:0-27497 GCA_004027295.1 Dolichotis patagonum | reverse complement strand
AGCCTCGAAGGGGACCAGGATCCCAACGTGGGGCCCTTGGGCCTACAGGAAGGGCACCAACCGGGAAACGACACAGAAATCAGAGCAGGTGTGCGACTGCTTAGGGGAGGAGCCACAGCTTTTGCCACCTCGTGGCGGTCCTCGACCTGAAGGCAAGGCCACGAGACACACAGCTGAGGGGGACGCGACTCTCCCCCTCGCAGGAGGCCAAGGGCCACGGTCTTGCGAAAAGCTGAGCTGACCTCCGGTGAGGTGCCCAGGGCACCACCCACCCCAGGCCCTGCAGGACGCTGGGGGTCTGTCCTGGGAGCACCAGGGGCAGAGCAGGCCTCCCATAGCCTTTCTGAGCCGGAGACCAACAGATGTGCCCGGCACAGACACAAGGTACCAGGCCTGGCCGCGCCGGCCGCTCACCACACTCCTTGAAGCCTTGTCAGCGTCCTCGGCAGAGAGCACGACCACGCCTGCCCAGTGGACAGCAAAAGGGACCACACTGTCCCACGCTGCCTTCTCTAGACCTGAGGCCACCAGCAAGCCACACACCTTTTCTCCCAATTTTCTCTTGGGACAAAATGCAGACACTGTAACTGGGATGCAGGTTTTAAAGATGGCAGTGTCAAGTCAGCAGCATGGGGACCGTGCACCCGCGAGGGAGGCACAGGACTCGGATAGAGTGGACACTCGCTCTGTACGGGGAGGCCACAAGAGTGGGGGGGCAGCTCCATGCCTCGGGACGCCTACTTCACTCTGCACCTCCACGGGCTGGCCGCTGGCAAGGGCTACATTCTCACACCTCCCTGGGCTGTCACCCGGGGCAGGGAGACATCGTCCACAAGAACCCAGCCGGGGATGGAGCTGGGCGGCTGAGCACCTGGCCCGGGCCATGCCCTCAGCCCCCCTAAACACAGCAGATCCGAGCAACAGTGCGGGACCCGGAGGGAGGGAGGGATCCCAGCGGCAGGTGAGGAGCACAGGGAGACACAGTGCCACTCTCCTACCTACAAGCACCCGGGTGCCCACTGCACTGGGGCAGAGCCACACTGGGCTCCCGGGTGGGGGTGCCCGATGAGGTCCTCCTGTCAAACTGCAGGCACAGGGGCCTTGGGTGTTGACTGGAGCGACCCCAACATGCCCCAAAGCCTCACTAGAGGGGACACAGTGCTGGGAGGCGGTCTGGGGGGATGGAGCAGGTGGGTGGGGGCCACAGGCTGCGTCTCCCTCCTGCCCACCCTCCTTCTCCCCTCCCCAGCTGCCCTGAGGGGAACAGCTTTCTCCTGCGGCCGGAGACTGTCCCCCCATCCAGGATAAACCTCTAACTGCAGGGCCAGGTATCTCATCCCAGCTGAGAAAAGTGACCAGGGGGGGAAGCACCGTGCGAGGACTTGCGGGGCTCAGCTGTCACTTGAAGCAACCCGCCCCAGGGATCACAGCCCTGCGGCTGGGACCTCCCAGTTCCTCAGAGCCGGCCCACCTGAGTGTCATGGCCCAGGGTCAGGGCACCACGGGACGCAGGTGCCTGTCGGGAGGTGCAGCAGGCCGAGCCCTCCGCCTGCTGGAGCCGGGACCCAGGCAGGTGGTTCACTGGGGGAAGCTGGCAGGAGACCAGCAGAGGACGTGAGTCAGTGGGTGGGTCTGTACCTTTTCCACATCAACCCTCCAGCACACAAAAGCTCAACATGTGAAGACTAGTTCCACACCCTACCATGCTGCATTATATCTGAAAGCTAATACAGCCTGTTAGTTTTGGCATAAAACCAAGCTGAATGGAGTGGGATGCAGAAACTTCTTATTGGCCATGGCTGGTCACTGGATCTTAGAATCGGTACTTTTCAAACTGGACTGATGGGCTCAAGGCCAGGGCAGGCATCTTTGCAGCCACTTTGGGATCTGAGGAAGATCTGGGAAGGGCAGCAAGGGTAATTTTAGCCCAAACAGAACAGCTCCAGTTTATCTGTTTAGCAACTACTTCAACCTGTAAGTTTATAAAGATCAATACATCAAGAGTTCTATGTAAGAGTTCACCTAACAGATTTCACTGCTTCAATTATTTTTTGACAATCTTTACTGTAAACCATGTTCCTCATCTTATACTCAGGAGAAAACACTCGTTCGTAATTCACAGGATGGAAGGTGAATGTATTTTCTACCACCTTAAAAAGAAACGATTTCTCTGGGCCTTAACTTTCTCCTCCCTAATAACGAGAGGATAAACAGTCTCCTCACTGCAGAAAGTAGGGGCCTGTGCCGGAACTGCGCTCTCTGAATCACGTCCAGGAAACCCTGGGTGCGGTGAGTCACAGGGAGCCCCATTTTTGCATGTTGTCTGAAAAACTTCTGACAGGGCATCTTCAAGGGGGTGCTTTCCTTTTTTCTCTTTTCTTTGTGAAAATGTTTAAATTTTATCATTTTTTAAGATGGAAAAAGGCAAATAGGAGAGGTATGGTTTCCCAAAGTGTGACCTGGAAACAGGGGATCCAGAGAATGCTCTGGACGCAAGCACAGGGGTGTGTTGCCGGCCAGCGTGGCAAGCCTTGCACACGCGTCCCTGCGAGCCCAGCCCGCAGCAGCACGAAGGCTCTGCGAACTCTGGCTGCCGACAGGAGAGACGGCTGGGACTCCGGGCTTCGGGCCGAGGACAGTGGCACCAGAGCCCCGCGGTGCCCGGCTCCCGTGAGGTGGGCTTGGCCTTGCTGCCTCGAGACAAGGCCTGGACCTCCAGACAGGGCCCAGCTGGTTTCCGGCCGCTCGCAAGCTCCTGGGTAGGGACACATCGGCCCTGCTGGCCAGCAGCAGAAGCCAGCGCGTTCTAAACAGAAGCCGGAGCCCAGTGAGGAACCAGAGCGGGGGAGATGGACAGAGCTGGGGCTCTGAACTCCGGAGTGCAGCTGGGATGACGGAACACGTGCGGAAAGCTGCTTCACCGCCACCACGGAGGAACCGGCTCCGCCTGGCCCTCAGCCGCTCAGCAAGGACAGGGGACTGCAGAGGGTGCAGAGGAGTGACACCGAGCGAGCGACAGGGACAAAGAGCCAGCTCGGCCAGGAGAAAGGTCGGAGAGAGGAACAGAAAGACAAGAGTGACAGCAGGGGCGGACTTCCTGGGACAGGAAGGGGACAGGTGTGGACAGCTGTGAGGGCTCGGACTAGGGAAGGAGCCCAGGAGGGGACAGAACAGAGAAGAGAGGTGCGGCCTCCCGGGACCTCCCGGGACCTGCCAGAACTGCTGGCTCCCAGCCCCAGGGACTCGGCGTTCAGGGGGCCGGGGAACTGGGTGCAAGGCACAGACCGCAGGGTTCGGGCCACAAGAGGGTCTGGCTGGTGACACACAACAGAACCCAGAAGGTGCAGGAGCGGCAGGCAGGCAGGGGAGACGCCGCCGAGTTGGCTGAGAGAGGCTCCCGCTGCGTAACGCGCTGCTGCCTGGGGTCTGTGCACTCCCCACGGCTCTGCAGGCCCCACAGAGACGACAGACACGGTGGCCCTGCCCTGTGGTTTCAAGTGGGCTGGGATGATTCTGCAAATATTTCTCAGCGTTACATAAGGGCCAGGCTGTAATTTAGGATACCAGCCTTTTCAGCAGTATTAGGTTATTCCTGAGAAGAGAGACCTACTTACAAAGTGAGATGGTCATTCCCTAAAAGGTTCAAAACCTCCAAAATCAGCTCGGCATCCCGTCCACCTGGAAGACTGACAGTTTCCCACCCCAACAGCATTCAGTTCTGATTCATTTATGCTCTTTATCATTTGTGCTGTTTTTTTTTTTTTTTTTTTTGGGGGGTACCAGGGATCGAACTCACGACCTTACGCTTGCCAGGCAGGCGCTTAAGCCACTGAGCTAAATCCCCGGCCCCTCATTTATGCTTTTTATAAAGTAGTATTTCAGCTTTGCAGTTTTTCTTTGTAACAAGAAGCTGTTGTGTACAGTAAAGGGTTTTTAATTTTTTTAAACAAATAACATGCGAGCTAAAAGGGCAAAATGCAGAGTACCAAGGTTTTTGTGGCAGAACTAACTAATCAGCCCGCAGTGCACAAATCCCGAGCCACTGAAACGTGGCCATGCTGGGGAGGAAATCTCTACTGACGGATTTTACAACGGTAACATCTAACAGTGTCATTTTCATGAGCACCTGTGCCAGACTTAACAATGTAAAACATACTGAGTTTATTTAAAAAAAAAAAACAATTACATTAGCATTAGGGAAAGACTTACTGCAGAGGTCTAACCAATAAGCTCCCCTAGTGCACTAAAGATATCACTTATGATAGACCTGAAACTTCTCAATCAAGAACACATTAGGACAGGGTATGGTGGTGAATGCCTGTAATCCCAGCATCAGGAGGCTGAGGCAGGAGGATCGCTGCAAGTTCGAGGCCAGCCTCAACTGCCTCAAAAAGAAAAAAAAAAATCAGGGCACCATGCAAGGAGGTGTACAGCCACACCAGCTTCCTGAGCCAAAAAAATGTCATAATGCCCGCATGCTCCCTTTGGTCACTGACCGTCCTTCCTCCAGGCCGGAGGGCAGGCACTGACGATCTGGAAGTCACCTGACCAGCACTCACTTGGCCACCGTCAGGCTGTAGCCTTATTTAAGTCATAGTGGACAGAGAACTGCTAGCGCCAACAGGCTGTGTGGACCACGGGGAAGATGGAAGGTGCTGATCCTCCACCAGCCAAGCCCAGAGGCACAGCCTAACACACGCGCTGCAGCCACAGCCATGGCGTCTCGGGGTTCTTGGGGTCTCGGCCTTCTCGATCACAGAATGGGCCTCTTCACAGCCGCTGAGAAAACTAGGCCGGTGGCGTCAGTGTGAAACATCACTCGTTAGGTTCCCGTGAGGTGCTGGAGGCAGGGGAAGGACTCCGGGCAGTGGGGCAGCCCACAGTGGCGGCCCGGGCTCCAGGGATCCTGTCTTTGATGATTCTCTATTGTTTTCTATTCCTGAATCAAAACGGTATTCACTGAATGCTCAAATCTCTACTCGCGCATATCTGAGTCATTCTCTTACTAACCCTGAACCAGGCACAAGCAACACACGGTTCCGTGTGTAGCTTTAGGGCTTAGTCACAGTCACAGTAAGTCTTATCGGCTCTGTCTAGAACTCATACCTGCCATGTTATTTATAAATTTAAAAAACCCATCATGAGCCTAGAAGACCAAGTCCCAACCTCCCATCCAGGCACCTACAGCACTGTCAGCCTCAGCCAAGGCCCTGGGTTCAGTGGGGCGGGGCGCACACAAAAACCAACTACAGGTCTAGGAAATTCTGTTCAGATGCTTTAAGGCTTCCAATCAAGAGGCAACAATTTTCTGAGCACCTACTAAATGGCAGATGTTACCAGATCTAAACATAGAAATAATAAATACATACATATATACTTTAATTAGGAGGCCTCATACAACAAAATCCCAACAATAGGAATCAGTGTAAGGACAGAGGTATGTTCTATAGTGTCTGCCTGGCAAGCGCAAAGGCAGGAGTTTGATTCCCAGTACCAAAAAAAGAAGTATATTCAGTATTTTTGTAACTACTAGTTATGAATGAATTATAGTAAATTTTCCCAGTCTTTTCTTGCTCTCCATCATGATCTTACTCGTTAAAGCTGTTTTCACAAATCTGCTCATAAAAATTTTTTTTAAAATTTAAACATTAAATATTTAAATATTTAAATAAATATTATTAATAAATATTAAATTAGTAAATTAATAAATATTAAATGTTATCAATAAATATTAAATATTTAATATTTAAATAATTTTAAATATTTAATATTTAAATAATTTTACATTTAAAATTTAAATATTAAAGCTAGGTGGGGTAGCACATGTCTATAAACTCAGATACATGGGAGGTTGAGGCAGAAGTATCTTAAATTCAAGGCCAGCCTAGATAGCACAGCAAGTCCCCACCTCAAAACATAAATAAAATGCTAATACTGACATGAGAAATTAGCATATGCTTGCATGAGTTGTTGCTGTAACTGATTTCTAAGCAACCTGGATAAAAATGTAAGACATTTAAGCTGTGCAGTAACATATTACACTCCAGTCTTGCTGGAGATACAGCAATAGGGCATTGTGTTGGGGTCTCCCCAGGTCCCCAGGACACATGCGGTCACCCCGCCCCACCCCCAGTAGCACCTTCCACCAGCAGGCGGGAGGGGGGATCTCTTCCTCCAGCCCCTGCTGGGAGTTACCAGCGTGTTCCTTACCAGTAATTGCTTCAACAAAAACCTTACAGGATGCAAATACAGTAGTACTTAGTGGGAAATGTCTGCATTTTTTTTTTAAAAGAGACTACAATTTATTAAGCTAAACAGCCAACTTGGGACATTTTTTTTGTTTGAAAAACAGAGTAAACTTAAAAGAGAAGAAATAGTATGAAAAGATAACACAGCCAAACTGCATTTAAAAAAAAAAACCTGCTGCCAATGCCACATTAGCCGAGGACAAGGCACTGAAAACCCACAGGACTAACCAAGACTGCACAAGTCTGTCCACTCCGCTCAGGCTGTCCCCTCCTGGCGCAGCCTGGTCCGACACATGTCATCAAAACCGGGTTCCAAGAAACTCAAGAAGTGCCCTGGAAATGACCAGACCCAGCTCTATGCTCTGTCATCTACCACGCACTGCTCTTCCTCGCGCTTCTTCATCTCCCGTTTATGTATTTATTTACCTCTCTCTCCTGACCTGGAGCCCTGGGGAGACCAACAGACAATGGCAGAAAGAATCTGATTAAATAATCTAGAAAAGAATGGGATCCATAAGGGCCAGGGGTATAGCTCAGCGACATAAGCACCTGCCTGGCAAGCGCAAGGTCCTGAGTTCAATTCCCAATACCCCCCCCATGGGATTCATGAAAACACCCCAGATACACTATTAAACAAAAAGTGGGCAGTCACACGTGCATGCAACATCTGTGCCTGGAACCACGTGAACCATCCATGGATGTCTCGAGTGATAGCACAGGAGTCCTCTTTATAGTCTCAATGACTGCGCACTGCGCTGACAAAAATAATTTTGTCAAAGAACATTTTTTTTTCCTAGAGGAAAACCCCAAAATCAATGTTAAACCCAAGTATAACAGGTTCTCTGGTGTCCACGGAAATAACCGTTTTCAAACACTTCCCCAACTGGAAGACTAAAAAACACAGCAATAGAATCAGCAAATGTTCAGAGTGGAATTTTATGTCTTTTTTTAAATAACTGCAATATCAGTGATTCATAGCGTGCCTAGGAAAGGAACAATCACCAGTTTCACGTTACCAATTTCTCCACGTTGCATGAAAATGTCCACTTAGGGAGCAGGCAGAGAATGGTAGATGGGACACGATTTGGACCGATGTATCCAGCTGGAATCCAGGTGTCATTAGTGGGCGATCCAATTCTTCAATCTATCTAGGTCTCGGTTTCCTCATTAGTAAAGCGAGAGTGACTCTGGCTGTCAAAACCTCCCCATGCTGCTGAGACTGCCTTCTGTGGTCACAGACACAAAAGACTGGATGGAGTGACAGGCACTCGTGCTCCACTCACAGAGTGCTGACCCACATCTTAGAGGACAGAGAAATGACAATTCCATTTCCAGCTGAGGGAAGGAGAAGGGCCACCCTTCCCTCCACCATGTGCCAGCCACACTTGAGGAAGTCACTGCCCACGGCCCTCCAGAGACCGGCCACTTAGAGCATAGGGAACTGTGAAGCTGGAAACTGACCACACCTGCGAAAGCCAGCAACCCAGTGGAAGAACAAAGACTGACCAGGAGATTACTAGACAACAGGGTGTCACGTGACCTGAAATTGCTAAATGTATAAATAAACGCCCCTACAGTGAGGGGGCAGTTCCTTTCCTACCATCAGGAAAGAGTGGGCTCCACCTGACCCCAGCTTTCTTTATTTTCTCATCCTCTTGAGTCCTTCACCCCAGGAACCTTAAGAGCTACACAGGTCAGGGCATGAGCCACATCCCTGGACAGGGCAGACTCTGCCTTACCTGAAGGCCAGACCATGGAGTCTTGCACTTGAGTCCCCAGCACGTAACACCAGACACAAAATTCTGTCACTTGATTACACCTGCTTGGTTAACAGAGTTAATAATGTTTGCTTTTTTGCCTTTAAAACAATAAATAGTAACAGCTTAGTAGAAGTCAGATTGGTTTTTCTTTTATAATCATCATACAAAGATCTCCTTTTAAGATGTACTTATGGGGGCTGGGGATTTAGCTCAGTGGCATAAGCACCTGCCTTGCAAGCGTGCGGTCGTGAGTTCCTATCCTGGTACCGATTTTTTTTTTAAAAAAATGTACTTATGGGGCTGGAAATATAGCTCCACAGCACAAACTGCATGCCTGGCAAGCACAAGGTCCTGAATTTGATTCTCAGTCAAAAAAAAAAAATGCACTTACATAAATAAATGCAAAAAGCGATTGAAGATTTGCAAATCACTGCTCCTGATACTAGTACCAAGAGTTGTGTTCTGTGGCACAGCTGACACCAGAGATAACACTATCTTCAACTCTGCCACTTGTGGGGAATGTTCCCGACTATGGAATATTCCTGCCAGGACAGCTTCACAATCCCATTTCCTGTACCTTGTCTAAGTGTATTTTTCATTATTTGTAGTACTGTAGTTAAAGCTTCCAAAAATGTCTGCATCTCAGATAAGAAGAAAATCTCTGAATAAAACATGCCAACATTAAACAGAGCAAACACTAAAGCTAAATGTAGTTTCTTGTCACTGCCCACCCTACATTTATTTGGAAAAATTTCCAAACTCCAGAAAAGTTATGAGAATATAAAGCAGTGGAGAAATCAGGGCAGTCACACAACTGCAGCTGGACAGTGAAATGGTGTAAAAGTTCTTCCAAGAGAGTTCAACATAAAGTGAACCAGCAAAATCCCCCTCCTAAGTATATATCCAAAAGGAATGAAAATGTTCACCTAGTCCCACAAAAACTTGTAGTAGTAGCATGTTAACAGCCAAAAGGTGGAAGCTACCTAAATGTCCAGCAATAGGTGAACAGATAAACAAAATGTGGACTATTCACGCCATGAACGTTACTTAGCCATAAAAAGAAATGAGGAACCGACACACACCGCATCCTGTATGAACACTGACAGCATGCTAGGTGAAAGCAGCGGGTCCAAAAGGTACACACTGTATGATTTCATTTATAGTGACACCTTAGTTCGCCAACTTAGTTTGTTCTATGATTTTGGAAAAGATGGCCATGTTTGTGTTTGTGTGGGAACGATGGCCACAGTTGTTTGTCACTTGAGGTAGAGTGTGCAAACAAAAATATAATTTTGCCTAACACTTCTGTTTGTGAACCAAATCATTTGCAAACAAAAGTGTTGGTGAGAGGAAGTACCACTGTATATGAAATATCTACAAGAGGCAAATCCAGAGACACGTCGCTGCCAAATAGTAATAATGGATCCAAAACTATAAACATACTAAAAGCCACTGAATTTGATATGCTTTACAAGGGTTTTATGGTATTTAAATTGTATCTCTACGAAGCCATCATTTCTTTTTTTGTTTTTTTGAGACTGGGTCTGGGTATGTGGTGCAGCTTGTCCTTGATCACTTTATGCAGTCCAGGCTGGCCTCGAACTCCGTAACCTTCCTGTCTCAGCCTCCCATGTGCTGAGATTTATAGGCTGAGATTACAGGCCTGCACCACTAAGCCAGGTAAAGCTGTTATTAAAAAAAAAAAATACAAAACAGACCCACACAACTCTCAACTAGATTCAGCAATTGGTAAAGTTATACCTTCTTTACCATGTCTTTTTCTGTAATACACACAGACAGGAACATAGGCAAATCTAGGGCTGGACCACCTCAGATTTAGATACTTTTTTCTAATCCTGCAGTATTCTCCCATGAACATCATACCCTACAAGCTTAACACCAACACAAAACTGTTTGACCTGTGGGCCATATTAAAGTTGATTTGTCATCAATCCGTATGCATGTATTCGATTTTCATATCCCTTTTGTGTCCTTTAAATCTTGAAAAAGTTTCCTTCCTTTTTTTTCCTATGACATTGACATTTGTTGTTTTTTGAGACAAGGCCTTACTATGCAGCTCAGGCTGGGCTTGAGCTCACTTTGTAGCCCAGGCTGGTCTCAAACTCGAGAAGATCCTCCTGCATCAGCCTCCTGAGTGCTGGGATTATAGGTGTGTGCCACCATGCCCCATGACATTGACAGTTTTAAAGAATCCAAGAATTCTGTTTCACAGACTTTTCCTCAAGTGGAACGAGTTTGCAAGTTTCCGTATGAACTTAGCCTAAACATTTCTGGCAGGAATACTACACAGATGAGCTGGACCCTTCTTGGTGCATCACGCCAGTAAGTACAAAAAGTCGGTTTCCTCAGTGGTGATGCTAGGGAGGGGTTGCTGTTGCTCTTGGTTTGGGTGGTGACTAGATTCCCCTATTGCAAGCCCGGCCTCTGGCCTTTTTCCTCTTCCTAGCTAATAACTTGGGGAGTAGCTATTTGAGGCGTCTTAAATAACAAGTTTCCTCGACTGTGTTTTACCCATAATTATAGCATCCATCTAAGCTGTCACCCTTTTGACACACTGCACCCATGTGACCAGCCACCACTACCAATTGCGTTCCAGTGTTGGAGCTGTGATTTGAACTGCAGCCGCACACCAGAGCTGGTGTCTCTGGGGTTAGGTACAAAGCCTGGGTCCCAAGGCCCAAAGTCATCGTGCTTCTAAAGTTCTCCGAGATGACTGATTGTGACGTAGCATAGGCGCTCAGGTTCTGAGAGGAAAACTTCCAATACTCTCATCTTGCAGAATAAGGAAACCAAGTTCAAAAAAGCTAATGGCAACTTGCTAATGACAAAGATCCCACTTTCCATAGCCTCGCGTTCTAATGGGCCACCCCTTCCCCGAAAAAGTAACTTTTGCATTCTGTTAGAAGCGACCACTACCTGCAGTACGCTGCCACCAGACGACCATATTCCTATTTTCAAAGTCAACTTTGCCTTCTGATCCTTAGGAGGAGAGAGTGCAGGCGTTTGGTCACCACAGGTCCTCCGCCCTTAGGGCTCAATGCGACAGCTCGAGCCTGGGGCCCAAGGCCTGGCTGGACACTCAAGGGGCCTGCCGGGCAGAGCTGCAGCCCAGCAGACACGCTCTGCGGACAGCAGGCCGCACCTGGCGGGGAGGAGCACAACTGCCGGGGCACACCTGCGGACGGACTACTGCCCCACCCAGTCACCCAGACGTACAGACGGTGGGAGACCACGGAATCTGCAAGCTCGGCCACGCCCCCACTTACACCGGCATGATACACTTTATTCGCTCTTTTAATCTTGATATCCAGAGAGGTGCCCATCTCCGCTCCTCTGCAGCAGCCGCCACTTCCGGTTGCACGTGACCCGAAAGGAAACGGTGCCAGGCCGCCCCGCCCCCATTTCTCTCCTCACCAGCAGTAGCATCACGTGACCTCGCACCCTACGTCGGCGCGCTCCCCGGACCGGAAATGGCGTAGACCACACGCCTTCCTTTTTCCGGCGCAAGGGCCCTCCTTGGCTAGGGCCCAAGGACTCGCACTCTTGCCCCACCCACGCCGGGCGTGAAGGGCGGGGCAGTTAGCCCCACCCCTCCATAAAGGCAGTCTGACGACGGAAACACCCTCCTCTCCCTCCTAGGATGGGAAGGGGAACTCGAGCCTCTCCCGGCGCGTCCCGCGCAGGGGGCGGGGCCAAAGCCGTCTCGCTGGCACATCCAGTGCAAGAAGGCTTAGCTCCCGCCAGGCTGTACGGCGCTGTGGGGCTATGAAGCCGGCTCTCAGGCGGTTATGACTTGGGAGTTCGTTTTTTCATCTCCAACCTACCACTTCTTCCCTGGGGTGCTGAGGCGCCCGCGCCCCGCAACCCAGTCCCCTCACCCGCTGGAGCATCCTAGTCACCCGCACGGGCGCGGCCCTGCGCTCGCGCCTGCCGAGCGTTCATTGGCTGGCGGCCGGCTGTCCCGCCCCCGCGCATGCCCAGGCCAAGGTCTCGAGAAGCTCTGGGTGACCTCGCTCTGCTCTGAGCCGCGCGGCGCTGGGTCACCCGCCTGCCCGGCTCCGCGGGCGCGATGGCTTCTGGGTATTCCCCAGGCGCGTGTCCTGGAAGCGGGTGCCGAATACCCGGCACTGCGCTCGGCGTGGACGGAGCCAGAGGGGGGGAAGGCGCTGCAGGCTAGGGGTCGCAGATTGGCTGCAAATGCGAGATTTTAGAGCTGGAATGGACCTGCCTGTTCTTTTTTATTCGCAGCGACAACTGACTAAAGTAGACACGAAATTTTAGCTATTTATGTAGGGGGAATATTTTGTCCAGCCGGGGCCAGCTGTGCAGGGGTAGGCATCGTACTGCGTTTATAGAAATACAATCCCTTATAAATGTTTATTTAAATTCGGACTATTCCAGTAAAGTCCGATTTCATTATTTTGCCAACTGATTTAAACCGTGTGAGGAAATGCCTTTTTTATTTCAGATTCCTTAATTCAGCTTCTTAAAAAAAGTGCATTACTTTTAGGATGACATCAAATTTTTTGTGAAAGATTTAATGAATTAGTATCATGAATACCTCCTTGAGAATTTAAGGTGTTTCGATAGGTCCACAGAGAGGATATGAGCACCAAAACTAGGTCACATTAGTCAGGTGTGGTGGCACACACTTGTCATTCCAGCACTCAGGAGGCTGAGGCAGAAAGATCACTACGAGTTTGAGACCAGCCTGGGCTACACGGTGAGTTCAAGGCAAGCCTGAACTGCGTAGTGAAGTGAAACGCTGTCTCAAAAAGACAAAACAAAAAAAAAACTAGGTCAAACTGACATTGGGCAAGAGCTGTACCACTGAGCAATTTCCCCGGGCCTGCACAGTTGCTTTTGAAGAAAATAGTTCCCAATATTCAGGGCTCAGTTTTGAGCTCCTCTCCGCAGTCAGGGCTTCCCTCTCTGCCTCGAGGATCTTTGTGCCAGTTTAAACTCAGCAATTCTAAAGCAGGTCTTTAGGGACTGAGTAATCACAGTATAGGCTGATTTCGATTCAAAAAGTAGATGCTTCTTCCCTAGATTCAGCCATCGGGTAAGAAAAATCAATTGCAGTAGTCAATGCAGGCGCTCAGGGAAAGTTACACCTTAGTGGGTCTGCTAGGCTTGTTGGTTCCAGTCAACCTGCTTTGTGCTTCTCTTACAATAAAACCATTGTTGGCTATTAACAGGAAGTCAAGCAGTAACAAATGCTGGAGGGCTCTTCTCCACTGTTGGTGGGAGTGCAGACTGGTGCAACCACTGTGGAAATCAGTGTGGAGGTTCCTCAAAAAACCAGGACTAGAGGTCTCATTTGACCTAGCTATTCCCCTTCTGGGTATCTTCCCAGAAGAATTAAAAACATCCTACCGCAGTGATATATGTGCACCCATGTTTACAGCAGCACAATTTGTGATAGCTAAATCTTGGAAACAACCTAAATGCCCATCAACTGGGGAATGGATAGTAGATGTGGTATTTTATACAATGGAGTACTACTCAGCCATAAGGAAGGATAAGCTAGAGATTTTATAGGTAAATGGATGCAACTTGAGGCCATACTCATTAGTGAAATAAACAAGACACACGTGTAAATAATCGAATTGCCACAATGTGAGGTGTAGAAAGAAAGTATGTGTGTACGTATATTAAAAAATAGTAAAGATAGTTATACTACTGATTTCTCTTGAGTTCGATGAAGATTTGCGTTGGTATTTTTCAGACAATTGAACGCAGATGTCTTGTGCTCTGGGAGAATAATTTGGGGGTGACAATGCGCAATGTATGTACCATTGTTGCCCTGAAGCAAAAAAACAAAACAAAACAAAAAAACAATTAGACCATTCTTGTTCCACAGGGCAGGTGCCGCCTATATTGCTGGTCTCTGCAGGTTGTACACAAGCTTTACAGAAGCATCGTGCGGTGTAGAAAACTTTGCTCCCAGCAGTCACCAGTGTAATCTGTTGAGCCCTCCTCGTGTGATGGCTTTCAAACATAAAATAGTCCTTTTTCCTCCAGTCACTACTTCTTTTAATCTCTCCATTTCTTAATCTCATTCTCGGTGGTACCTTAACTTTTGGTCGATTTCAGTTATTAAAAATCAAAATACGTCAAAGTGTCCATTGCATTGCTTGAAGGGACCCTGGGTCCTCAGTGGTGGCAGGAAGGTGTGAGGTGTCTTGGCTCTCAGACAGCCGTCTTGGAGGAAATGAGGTAAGTGTCTCTTAGTTGTCCTCTGCTGACATCCTCTTAGTTTCTCCTTGCATGTCTGGACAAATGACCCTTGTTTGAAACTGTTCTCATGTGGCACTGAGGGGAAGGCCTGGTGGGGCTCTGTCCCTCGGGACAGGACGGGATCCTTGGGAAATCTGTCTCTAGCTGGATCTTTTCCATCGCTTAATCCCAGCACTCAGGAGGCTGAGGCAGGAGGCTTGCTGCAAGTTCAAGGCCAGCCTGAGCTACATAGACCCTATCTTGGGGGGAAAAAAGTGAGTTATGGGCTGAGTCCTCCAGGGGTGTGGGAAGTGGCCTCAGGCTGGATCAACCTACCCCTGAGGCTTGTCCTGGCCTGTGTGAAGACATGAATGCAGACTACTCCAGGGGGACACTGGCAGACACCCAGTTTTGAACACACGCCTCTCTCTCCCCGCCAGGTGGACTACTTCCCAGGAAGGTAGGAGAGCAGATGTGGAAAAAGTGATTTCTGTTAACTTGAGTTCTGTTACAATAGCGTGGCCGACCCACTCCTCCCAGCCGAAATGAATCCTGGAGAAGTAAATTGGGGTAATTTATAGGGCGATGATAACTGTTGCTTTTTTGGCCCTTTATTTTGTGCCTGTAAATTTTAAAACAGCTCCACATACAAAAATCAATAGGGCTTTCTGCGTACAGCAATAACCAGTTAGAAAATGAAGACAGCAAGTGGAGTCTTAGCGGCAAGAAAACATAAAACGTTTGGAGTAATTTGAATCTGATATGTGTTTGATTATATGAAGAAAGCTAGGGCTGGGGATTTAGCTCAGCGGCACAAGTGCCTGCCTTGCAAACGCATGATTGTGAGTTCGATCCCTGGTACCAAAAAAAAAAAAAAAAAAGGAAAGAAAGCTATAGTGCTGGCTGAGTTAAGAAACACTATGTGACAAGATACATTTACAGTACTTCTTAATAGGTACTCTAAATATTTTAAAATGTCAAATTATAAAATTAATTTGTATTTCTAACTATTGGGTTTCAATGTCCCAGTCTAATTTTAATGAGAACATTTAATGAAATAATGTTATAATTCTTCCGAGAAAATAAAGGAATCTTTAAAATGATGCTTCTTTTTTAAAAGTTGATTATAGGAGATGCCAGGCATGATCATGCACACTTGAAATCCTGGCAGTTGGGAGGCTTGGAATCATCCTAAGTTTGAGGCCAGGCTAGGCTACCTAGTGAGACTCTTATCACCAAAAAAAAAAAAAAGAAAGAAAAAAAGTAGGAGAAGGAGCCCAGTAGGCATAAAACAATACCTACAGGAACCAACTGTGTCATTATGACATAAGATCAATAATCTGAAGAACCATCTCAGGACAGATCCCAATAACGCATATGCATGTATGAGATTTTCCTTTATTTTTATCACGTACATTTATTTTATTTTTTGGTACTGAGGATTGAACTCACGACCTCACAGTTGCCAGGCAGGCGCTTACACCACTGAGCTAAATCCAGCATCATGTACATTTAATAAAAGATTTTAGAGACATCACAAATCTATAGAGAACACAGGGTTACTCAGCAATTATTAGACCAACTTTCTTGATGTTTAAAAGAAACATTTATTTCAATTTTGCTATCACACTATGAATTGAAAAGAGAGAAAAATAGAAAGCAGATGAGGAAAACAAGGTGATGAGTTAAAGCAAGAGGAAAAGAAAGGGGAAGGGAGGCCAGGGAGTTAGCTCAGCAGCATAAGCGCTGATGACCACAAGGTCATCAGTTCAATCTTGGTACCAAAAAAAAAAAGAAAGAAAAGAAAAAAGGAGAAAGGAGATTCCTAGAGTTCGAGAAATACTAAAACAGATTAAGGCACAGCCTTAATGGGAAATGTAAATGCCTGCAAGAGGAAAATGATTAAAGTCTGGCAAAAGATACAGCGCCTGGTGGTGCATGTCTGTAATCCCAGCAGTCAGGAGGCTGAAACAGGAGGGTTGCCAGGAGGTGGAGGCTACAAAGTGAGTTCAGAACCATCCTGAACTACATAGCAAGACCCTGTCTCCAAAAAAAATGTTTGGCAGAAGATAAAACAGTTGATTTGGACAGAAGGAAATGCTATGCTCTTGGATAAGTGTAATACTGTTTTTAAACGTAAAGCAATACTAATAGAAATAATCATCCTTATTTCTGGAGTCAGGTAGGTTGATTATAAAATTTGCCTTAATCCTAATCCTGATCCCAACCAGGGAGTGGAGGAAGTGGGGTGGGGGGTCCTGAGCTGTGTCCCTTAGTCACAATGTGACCCACGTTAAGGGGGGGACCCTCTAGGCCTGAGCAACCCTTGCTTTGCTGTGTGAGGAGCCCAGAGTCCTCAGGGGAACGGCTACATGGGGCCCATGAGGAAGGCGAAGACAACGCTTAACTTGAAAAAAAAATCTTTAAATTCTGTGGGAATTCGCAGAAGATTATGAACAATGAAAACATGGAAACAATTTGATGGACAAAATAGGTATGGATCAATCAATTAGGCTTTCAAATATAAGCTATGATGCAATTGCTAAAGATAAGATATCAGCTGAGCACAATGGCACAAACTTGTAATTCCAGCCTTCTGAGAGGCTGAGGCAGAAAGGTCAACGATTTGAACCCAGCCTAGGCAACTCATGGTACCTTATTCAAAATAAAATATATGGAAAAACACAAGTATGTAACTCAGTGTAAAGGCCCTTGGTTCAGTCTCCAGTATGGAGAACAAAAATGGAAGCAGAAACAAACAACAAGCAAAAAAATTCAAGGTTATGTTGAAAGAAGTAAAAAAGTCCTAGTAAGTGGAAAAACAGTCCATGGATATGGATCACACAATCCAGGACACCCTCCTCCTCAGTTCAGTCTCTGTGGATCATCCCAGAAGCTTTGGAGGAGAGAGGAGTAAAAAATCCAGTTAAAAACGTACATGGTGCCCAGATGTGGTGGCAGGACCTTTGGAAGGCGACTGGATTATAGGGCCTTCAAGGCTGAGCTGCTGTGAGGAGGTGGGGTCTGGTCCCCAGAAGGGGGTCAATGGGGCGCGGCCTGGAAGGATTTATTTTGCTTCCTTCCGGTCCCCTCCCTCCACTCTCTCGGCTTCCTGTTCACCAGGTCCCTAGCACCTCTTCTGGGTCACACCATCCCGCCTTGGAGCCAGGTGACTGAAACGGGAGCCAGAAGAAACCTCTCCTTTAGTGACAGGTATGGAGTATTTTGCTCTGGCGACTAGAAAAGTGACTGACAGTTCCCAGTGGCTTATTTCGTACATTTCTCAGAGCGGAGCTCGTCTGGTTTACTGGAAGTTTCAACATGAATCCTGAGCTGCAGGCTAAATGGCTTATTAGATAGTGCCTGAGGTCCACATATAGGCTGAACATAGATCTGGAATAAAGGAAGTGCAAGATAGCTCTTAGGACCGCTCTAAAATTCCAGTTTTAATGTTATGAATAAACAGGATTATTGAATTAATGCCAAGGAACAGGGAAGAGACTTTCAGGAATCTTCCCAGCCTGGGGACATTTACTAAATCAAGTAGACATGTTTTCTGGGCTTCAGGAAAATCAGAAGTTATACTTAAGACTCAGGGAAGACTCATAAATAAGAGAGATGGGTAGACACCAGCCAGCAACGTGGCAACGAGTTAAGAATCCAGGTGGCAGAACGCGCCTGTTCAGTGCAGACGCGGTCAGCTCCTCTGGGTGCTTAATCTTAGCGGTGTCCACTTGGTTAGGAGGTAGCACCCTGGGTACCAGGTCCAGCCCTCACTCCCTCCTCTGTGGCGCTTCTGCCGCACTTCCCAGCCGCCATGAACTGAGCATTTTTGCAGTACCAGCCCCGCTACCATAAGGCGTCTGACCATGTATGGAATCCCCTGAAATCATGGGCCAAATTAAACTTCTCCTTTAAGGTCTGGGTGTTGGGTATTACATGTTAGTGAGGGGAACCCTAATATACGTCTCCACGTTTGAAAGTTAAAAATAATCAGGAGTCAAACTTGCAATAAATGATTTATAGTATGATACAGAGTTTGTTTTGAGGCAAGGTCTCGCCATGCGGTTCAGGCTGGCCTTGAACCCATTATGTAGCCCACACTGGTCTCAAACTCGCTGCAATCCTGCCTCAGCCTCCTGAGTGCTGACATTACAGGCATGTGCCACTACACCTGGCCTTTACAGAGATTTTTAAAAAGGTTTTGTTTTTTTTTTCAGTACCAGGGATCAAACTCACAACCTCATGTTTACCAGGCAGGCACTTTACACCGCTGAGCCCCTTAAAGGGATTTTTAAAAGTGGGTAAGTAGTCCCACATCTGTGTACCCAGTGCAGTTAATTTTTAAAATTTTTTATTTTTATTATCATGTACTTCCACTGTACGATGATTACGTTCATGGTAGGGAGTTGGTGTGTGGATATAACACATCTTCATTTGTCTTACGACCTCTTCCTGTCCCTGCCTTTCTCCCTTTCTCCATCTTTTCCAGGTATTTACACCTTATGCTTAAATTCCAAAGAGTCACAAGAGAGCAACCCAGAGGCGTCTTCTGCTTCTGTGGCTTCCAGTCTGGAAGGGAAGAGAGGTAACGGAACAAGTAACTCCGGGAGGCAGTGAGGAGTCGTGAGAGCCAAGCGTCAAGCGCTGGCTGGTCACTTCCTCTTCCCAGGAATCTGCCCCTCCCACTATGACCAGAGTCGCAGCCACACTGTCCTCACTGTTGACAGCACTGCTGTCCTCTGGGCCCCCTTCTGCCAGGCCTCCGCTGGCTCCAGAGTCAGGTGGGGTGGATGACCAGGGTGATGCTTAGGTCCAACGGTGGCCACGCCTGGTTTTCTCCCTGGTTACTTTAGGATGCTACACGAGCTTCCTAGAGCTGGTGCGACCTCGGAGACGAGGCTCTCCGCGCGTCCTGCTAGTTTCTGTGGGCTGCTTGGTAACGGTAGTATTCTTTACTACCAGACATGGCTGCATTCTGCTTCACTTTCCACCCCGCCTTTTCTGCGGGTCTTTCTCCTTTTCCTTCTCTTGTGAATGTATGATCTGGTGAAACCATCCGTGATGAACTCATCTTAAGATATCATATAATGATGCCTGTGTAGATCCTTTTCCCAGGAAGGTTACATTTGCAGGTTCTGAATGGACATATATCTGGGAGTCAGGCATCAAATAACCCACGACAAAGACTCAGACCTCACAACAAAGAAATACACAGAGCACTTGGTCTGTCCACTCCTTAACTGCTGTGATGTGGTCTAGTTTTATAAAGGATGGGTTCCTCCTTCCGGAGACTGATTTCTTCATTCTTTATCTAAAATGTGGTTCTAGAGCTGAACTGGGATGGGTTCTGGATGGATGCCGTCATCCTCTACAGTGCTCTTCTGATGCCCCAATTTTTCTTCTAGCCTTTCATGCCTCTGTGTATGGAGGTGCTAGAGTACAAGGCTGAATGTGTGGTCCGAAGTTCACATGTTGGGAAATTGATCCCAGTGCGGCAGTGGTGGGGGTGTGGCCTAAGGGGAGATGTTTAGGTTATAAGGGCCCGCCTGTGTGGGTGGATTAAGGCCGTTTCCTGGGGTGAGGGTTAATTATACAGTGGGCTCTTTTTCTACCTCCTAACCCTCTCTACCATGCAATGAAGCAGCACCATGATATCTAACTTCTAGATCAGAAAGATATTCACTTGAAGTGTTTTAGACCATGAAGTTTGCAGGACTAATTTGTTCCAGCCACCACAGGAAATTTACACAGTTAAACTTGTTCTTTGTTATTTTGTGATGTCAGATGCTTTTAGAGATTTCCACTCCCAACTAACACAATTCGCTGTTTGGAAGTGGAAAGATGTATGTGACCTAGGAAAAATGATGATGATTAGTATGAGATGTTTGATGACCTTTTTTCCCGGGGTTACCTTAGAAGGCACGCTACGTGCCAACTGAAGCTGGGTATTGGGAAGTGCTTGGAAAATTTCAGAATTTGAAGTGTGTCCAGCTGCTTCCTGTTGCTTCCTAGGAAGACCAAGAACAAGGTGAACTTGGGGAAAATCAGCCAGCCTGTAACAGGACCAGGACCGTTCTGCCCAAGGAATCCTCTCTGCTTCTAGTCTATAAGTGGCATTGTAGGGCCCTGTGGGGTTGAAAGACCCAGATCCTCTCCATACCCTAAGCAGAGGGAGCCAGGTACACAACTGCACGGAGGTGTCTAAGTCTCAGGAGGGCCTTATGCTTGGATTCTCTGCCGACAGGGAAGACCAGTCGGTGGCTTTGCATGAAGGCCAAGGGCAGAGATTTTATCCTTTAAAAATAGCAAGGCATCAGGTGACATTTGTCACTGTCTTTACTTCTTTGGAATTCCAGATTGGAAAACAATAGAAAGATGACACCAGGAGCCGGGTGTGGCGGTACACACCTGTAATCCCAGCACTGGGGAGGCTGAGGCAGGAGCATCATCACAAATCCAAGGCCAGCCTGGGCTACAAAGTGAGTTGAAGGCCAGCCTGAACTGCATGGCTAAACCTTGTCTCCAAAAGACCGGAAAAAAAAAAGCACAAAAAAAGAAATGACACCAGGATCACAAAATTCCACTTCTGATTTCCTTACCTCAATGCAGCCACACTTGTGTGTGCGTGTGTGTGTGTCAGAAACATGAAAGTTAATTGTCTTTCTATTGCAATTTCAAAACTAGTGTATAGAGCGGGCATGGGGGCACATACCTGTAATCCCAGCATTCAGGAGGCCGAGACAAGAGGATCGCCATGAGTTTTGCCTGCTTAGGCTACATAGTGAGTTTAAGCCTAGCCTGGAATACAGAGTGGGACCCTCTCTCAACAAACAAACAAACAAAATCTAATGTTCAAAGCTTGCTGTGTTGCCCCAAATATGTCAAATTCCTGGGCTCCAGCAATCCTCCTGCCTCAGCCTCCTGAAGAGTGAGGACTACAGGTGTGTGCACCATCGCCCAGCTCTAGGCACGAGTGTACCCCACGTCCTCTTTACCATGGGTGCAGAAGTTTCATGTCATCACGGTTCAGATGAGCAGTCTCCTCAGAAGCTGAAGATGAGTCTAGGCGTGTCCTCGGAAAACAACTGGACCCAGCTGCTCCCTCTGGACTGGGAGGAAACATTGTGATGAAGCGAAAGAGGTGGATGAAACTCTAGGGCTCCAAAATTCATCAGCAAATTCCCAGCACTGGGGAGGCTGAGGCAGGAGGATCACAGCGAGTTCAAAGCCAGCCTGGGCTACATGAGTTCGAAACCAGCCTGAACTACATATCGAGTGCTTTGTCTCAAATCCACTCCTCCCCCTCCAAAACCCCCGTGAAACAAAGTTCATCATATTTTCTCACAGATTTTCAGCGCCTTGCAGATGAGAATTCCTCAGCCTTGCATCACACATTGCTGCCGACATTTCTTGGTAATGAACGCAGCGTGTCAATTGCAGCCTCACACCTTGGCTTTGTGCCCTTTGCTAAGGAAGCACTGAACAGACATGTGTCCAGTTTCCTGTGCTGACAGAAATATTATTTCGCCGTGCTGTTAAAAATAAATCTCTCCAGGGCTGAGCCCGAACCTCCCAGCGGCGCCTGCTTCCTCTTTGGCCTCTCAGCTGTGCAGCCCAGAGCGGGAGGCGGGAGGGAGCCGCGGGGCTGCAAGTGCCCTGGAATCTGGTATGCCAGGAAGCGTTTGCAGGAGGCCCCGGGAGCCCAGAAAGTGTTTCCAGAGCAGTGCACAGGCCAAGCTCTCTGCGCGGGGAACCACGCTGGAAGGGACGCAAGGAGCGCGTGCGTGGACTAGCCCAGCGCGTCACCACTTGGAGCAGCTCTAGCCTGACGCCCCGCCCTGAAGAGTTAAGGGTACTGCGAAACCTGAACGCGTCAGACACTTGCATTTGCAACCTGTCACTTATTTTCTACTGCTCTTCCTAGGGTCCAGTGAATCTAAACCGGCCGTTAAGCTCACAGGCGTCATTTAATTGCTACCTCACCATTGATGCTAGCGTGTTTCAGAGATCACTGGAGAAGCATTTGTGTCCCTTTGAAAAGAGAGGCAGTGATTTTTTTTTAAATTGAGAAATAGATTATCAGCGAGACCTAAAAGCATAAGCTGAAAGCCAAGTATAGTGGCTTGTACCTGTAAGTCCCAGCTACTTGGGAGGCTGAGGCAGGAAAATCACTTGAGCTCAGGAGTTTGAGACCAGCCTGGAAAACACAGAGAAACTTGCCTCAAAAAAAACAAAAACAAAAACAAAAACAACAACAAAAAAACCCGTAAGTGAATATTGAGCTAAACAGCAACACTAAGAACACTCCCCTCTCCACCCCCCAACAATTGAAGTGCTGTATGGGGCTCCTCCCAACCCATAGCACTGACATAGCAAGCAAGAAAGAATGGATCATTCTAGAACTAGAATGCGATGTGGCCAGCAGAGCATGG
The DNA here is from genome assembly GCA_004027295.1 of Dolichotis patagonum. Classification (NCBI taxonomy): domain Eukaryota; kingdom Metazoa; phylum Chordata; class Mammalia; order Rodentia; family Caviidae; genus Dolichotis; species Dolichotis patagonum. The sequence continues at coordinate 4,814 of PVJX010024943.1, read as the reverse complement.
ACTGGCACCCCCAAAGCTGTGAGCCAAAATAAACCTTTTCTCTTTTTCAGTGTACTGGCTGAGGTATTTTATTATAGTGACACAAAGCTAACTAACACAGACTTTATACTGGATGATTATGTGTATATGAAGTCTCTAGAAAAGCGGAAACACCAGAGACACAGAGTAACTTGGTGATTAGTGGGAGCAGAGGGTGCCAGCCAAAAGGGCCAGGAGAACTTTTGGGGTGGGTAGAATGGAAAATCAGATTGTGGTGATGGCTTCAGAAGTGTGTCTGTTTGCCAAAACTCATTGGATGCTACCCTAACGATGGATGACATTTATGGTATGAAACATTAGACCTCAATAAAGATGGGTTTTTTTTTTGAAAATAGAAATTAGCCAGGTACTGTGGTTCCTCAACCCTCCAGGAGGCTGAGGCAGGACTATCAAACGTTGCCCAAGCCTAGCCCGGACAACTTAGCAACTTGGTGAGACCCTGTTCCAAAATAAAATTTTTTAAAGTAGCCATTGTGTCATCCTAGTCTGCGAGACTCTCTCCTGAGCAAAAGCATTTGAGGTACAAATCTGCATTTTGTTATATCAAACTGGACTCAGCAAAGCTTCAAATATTAGAATTTGCAGTTTTTAAACATAATTATTATTAAGTTAGCCAGCTCACAGTACCAATGCCAGTCCAAAAATATTAGTCCATTAAGTTGAGGGAAACAGAGCCTTTCTGTGCTGGGGTGGGGGGATGGTGGTCTGACCCAGAGCCAACAAGAGCTTTGTGAGCTTTTCTTGCACTCGGCAGCTGTCTGGGGCACTCCTGGCACGAAGAGAGGTATTTAGGGTGTAGACTTAAATGCCTTCCCTAACAACTGTGGTATTGCTGACTACATATCACCGTCACCACAGAAATGTGGGGGAGATTATATTAGGAAAATTCATCTTGTTCAGAGGCAGAAGAATGAGTGGAATATTCTAGAACTAGTGTTACTTTCCACAGCAAGTGGGTTGTCTAAGTTGGGTGCAGCAAAATCTCCTGACTTATTAAACCAATGTCCAGCCAGGGTCCCAGGGGTGTGGAATTGAATATCCAGGAGCAGATATATGAACCCCTAAGGAGCCCTGGAGGTGATCTTCATGGGGACAGTCCTCAAAGCAACCGAATGAACAGGACTCTCCAGAAGCACAAATGAGGAAGGTCCCTTGGTGAAACTGAGTGTCACTGTCTTTCCGTCCTCCTAGAGAAGCGTCTCACGGTGAACTGGCAACAAATAGTTTTGGAACACTTTTCCCCCCGCACCCACTGTGGGACAAGACACCGTGCAGGCAGATGGAGCCTTGGCCCGATGGCATGTAGGGTGGTCCTCACTTGGAGATTACTGGAGATTCACATTCTAAAACCCTGCTGAGACAACACAGCAAAGGACAGAAACCTGGGTGAGGTCACCTGCTCTGAGGTCACTTGGGACAGAGGATGTCCTCCTCTCCATGAGACCCTGTTCATAATGGTCCACTCCATTCTGATTCCTTGGTCCCAGAGAGGCCACTGCTTCCATCCCTGGCTGTGGCCAGCCCATGAGTGGTGGCCACTGGCTTTCTAGGGGATCTGTCCACAGACCCAGATCCAGCCAGTCCATGCCAACCCCACAGATCCAACCCAGACTGCCTTATTTGTTAGGATTTTTTTTTTTTTTTTTGGTTCCAGGTATCAAACTCATGACCTCATGCTTGCCAGACAGCTGCTGTGCCACTGAGCTATATCCTGACTGGGTAGCCATATTTGTTACCTGTGACCTCATGCCCTCAATCCCTGTTCATTGGGCCAGGAAATGGACACCTGACCCAAACGGTCCAATCACAGCCTCTTTTCTTCCTGGAAACTTGCAGTTCTTACCCAGCCATTCCCAGCTCAGTGTGTTCCTTTCTGATAGGGAGAAATGGGCAAAATTCAGAGGCTTTAGCCCTGATTGCTTTTCTCTACTCAGGAGGCATAAAAAGTGTTAAATCAATATGGTAAGAGCCTATTGTTTTGGACTAAGCTTCTCCACCAGGCCCCAGGCCCCAGAAGTCCAGAATAAAAAACAAAATGGAGACATCAGTCACAGTGAGGTCCACCAGACAGAACCCAGGCTGCTCTCTGACAGTCCTCGAAATCTATAGAGAAAGATAATAACCAAATTTCAGAAGGAGATTGGTGGCAATTGGTGTGATAAGGAAGTTTCCTCTGCCTTAATCCTTACACACACAAAAGGAACCTGAAGTAACCCCACATTAACCAGTCAGCTATTTTTCTACTACTGCCCCAAAAGTAACTTTATTTTAGTTATTTTTGGAGGGGAGTCTTTTGGAGATAGAGTTTCACTATGCAGTTCAGACTGGCTTTGAACTCACTTTGTAGCCCAGGCTGGCCTTGAACTCACAGCGATCCTCCTGTCTCAGCCTCCCCAGTGCTGGGATTACAGGCGTGAGCCACCAAGCCCAGCCTCCAAAAGTAACTTTGAAGTGACCGCTCTGCTGTTGGCTCTTTCGTGCCCCCCCTTTGCCCTCATTCCCTGTCTGTAAAACCAACCTCCTCTGTTGGAACACTTGCTCTGCTTTATGGAACACAGTGTTCTTCGGTTCTAGAATCACAAAGCCAGTGAAGATCTCCGAAGTCAAGATGGCATGGAATTCCAGCCAAGGAAGGCTGCGGTGGTGGAGCTGGGCCCTGGGAGACGGAATCCACTGCCCACTTCAGACCCCTCTGGGCCAGCGAGTTCCTGCGCTCAGCTCCAGGATTCTCACATAAAGGGTCTTTTATTGTCGCATCAGCCCTGACCTGAAGTCCTCACCAACGCAGTGAAGACCGCATTTCCCTCTGCCACTTCTGTGCTCGTGTAACTCGCTCCCCTCCTTCAGCGGACAGGATAACAAACCTCACTGTCCTTCTTTCTTAGGGTGCGGAATGAAAATGCACCTTGAAAACGGACTGGGTCTGAATTACTGATATCCTGGGCGATAGTGTGAAGTTATCATTAATGTTTGGGTACAACAGTGCAACTATAAACATACTGCATTTTGAAAAGTGCCTTTGTCTTTAGAGTTACATTTTGAAAACAAAAAAAAAAAAAATTTTTTTTTTACCTGAAGTGATTCCATGTCAGGATTTGTTTGAAAAAAAGTCCTGGGGCCAGGCGTGGTGACTCACACCTGTTATCCCAGCACTCAGGAGGCTGAGGCAGGAGGGTTGCAAATTCAAGGCCAGCCTAGACTACACAGCAAAGACACTGTCTCCAAAAGCAAAAACAAAGTTTTTAAACATACTGATTTGGAGGAATACCAATGAAATAACATGCAGCTAACTACCAGCGTACAATAGTAAGAGGAACTTTTTCAAATTAGAGCTCTGGAAGTGTGGCTTCAAGTGTAGTCACCCAGATGCACCCAGACTTGCACTGCGTGTAGTGAGTGTGTGAATAAAGACCTGCAGGTCTGCACCTGCCTTTCCCTGGGCTAAAAATTGCAGCTGGTGCTTGGAGATCCTCTCTGATGATGCTACTCAAAATATTCTAACGTCTGTATCTTTTCTTCAAACTATAAAGGCCACACATTTAAATAATATCATATATATATTGTTTGTTTGTTTTTGTTTTGTTGGATGAGGTGGCACATGCCTGTAATCCCACACTCAGGAGGCTGAGGCAAGAAGAGTGCTGAGTTCAAGACCACACTGGGTTACATAGTGAGTTCGAGGACAGATCGGGTTACATAGCGAAACCCTGACTCAAACAAGCAAACGAGCCACGAACATTAAAATAAAAATGCATTTAACTAACATACTCTGCATTTTTTATTTGCTTAAAAATTGGTCAGCAGGTTTAAGAGGCAGCCGCACCGCCTCCGAGTAGCTGGTGGCCTAACGGGTGGAGGCACATGTGTGGCACAGAAGCGTCTTGGGAGCGCTGCAAGGCTGCAAACAGCCCCGCGCCCCTCTGCCAGACCTCCTCCTCCGGTGGAGTGAGCAGGCAGCAGGACTTGGCGGACGGACACCGTGAGGTATTCCAGAGCCACAGGCGCGCTTGTGTCTGGGAGCCCTGTGGGTAAGGGCCGCCTTTGCTAAGTCCTGCCACCTGAGGTTCCTGTCTCACCCATCCCTGCTCAGCCTCTGGGCAGCCGAGGTCTGGGCTAGCTAGGGACGGGGACCCAGAGGCCACAGGACCCAGCGCGCCCTGCTCCCATGGTCTTTGCCACACGGCCGGCACGCTCTGGGCCCCGTCTCCAGGCCCAGGCCGTGGAGTCCCCAGCCATCCCTTTAAGGCCTGGGCCGTCCCTCTGCGAGGTGCCCGGTGTGTGCCTGCCTGCCCCACATAGGACCATGACCCGATGGGAGCAGCCCCTCTGTCCCCTCTGAGACCTTCCCCACTGCCACAGTGCTGGCAGCTGGACTGGGAAGTGTGATTAGGCCATGGGGGTCTGCGTCCTCCCAGGGGACTCTGATCCTGGGGCCAGGTTCCGGCTCTCCAGGGACTCTTCCTCTCTCTCCATCTGTCTGTCTCTCTGTCCTTCCCTCCCTTTGTCTCTCTGTCTCTCGCTCTTTGTCTCTGTCTCTCTGTCTCTGTCTCTCTGTCTGTCTCTCTCTCTGTGTCTCTCTGTCTCTCTCTCTCTCTCTGTCTCTCTGTCTCTCTGTCTCTGTCTCTGTCTCTCTCTCTGTCTCTCTCTGTCTCTCTGTCTCTCTGTCTCTCTCTCTGTCTCTCTCTGTCTCTCTGTCTCTCTCTCTCTCTGTGTCTCTGTCTCTCTGTCTCTCTGTCTCTCTCTGTGTCTCTCTGTCTCTGTCTGTCTCTGTGTCT